>JANAVB010009800.1:480063-542563 GCA_029216955.1 Iris pallida
AATATATATATATATTATATAATATAATTATAGATATATATTTATATCTATAGATATATATATATATATATATATATATATATATATTATGAAAAAAAATATATATATATATAAGATATATTATGAAACCGTTACCTTTATTAGAAAAGGGTATTGAGTAACATCCGACTCAAATGGTAACAAAGAAAAGAAACAAACAAGAACACTACTCCAATGCCCACTGTGGAATAGGCGGAAAATAACGACAACCCGAAAGTGACTTCCGAACTGTCGTTTCACCTCCCGGACCAAGAAGGCACCACCAACACTACGCCCCTAATAGCGATGCTTGTTCCAGTTTTTCCAAACCACCCAAATAATCGCACCAGCCAAGGATCTCCGATGGTGACTGTCCGGGGCCACGCCACCACTGTAACACCCAGTTTTCTAAATGAGAATAATTTTGAAATTTTGTGATTATAATCATTTAATAATGATATTTAACATATTATGATTTTTGGTAATTTTTAATCATTTAAAACTATTTAAAAGTTGATTAGTGATTTTGATGGTTAATTAGTTAAACCCTAGTTTTTACTAGCTAGGACTAACCATGACCAAGGGAGCCTAGTCATGTGATTAGAATGTCAATTACTACTTTTTAGCCTAAGGGTATTTTGGTCATTTTTGACTTATTAATGAAAATGAATTTTGATTAATTAGTATTGTGCTAATTGAATTGTTAGAGACTAACCTAGTTTTGACTAAACCTAAATATTAATGATGCTCATGGAGGTTTAGTTAAAAGGTTAGAGACTTAACTGGTTAAGTTAGATTAACAATATCTAGAGATTTTATAGTAGGATATTTACCCCTTAGGATATTGTGAAAAAGAAAGCCTTATGACTAGTTGAACAATAGGCGTAAATTGGGTGAACCAATAGGAAGCCTTATGACTATTTGAACAATAGAAAACTATACATATCCTTTCACACACATGCCAAGCACAACAATACTCACTGTGAGTATACGCTGGACTCATCCTGGAATCATTGATCACTATGACTGACTCGTCTCGTACTGGATTCATCTTGTATTAGATTCGTCTTGTACTGGACTTACATGAAGTTACACTTGTCTACGTTTACTGCTGGACTTATATCATGTTACCCTGGTTCAGCTAGCTTCTACTTACATTTCTTATTGCCATGATTCTTCTCTTGTTAGTTACTTACTTTTCTTGTACTTTATCTGTCTCTATACCATCACCTGTATACAAACTACCATGTTTATCAATAAACTGTCTATAACTGCTTTATAGTTCTCTGTCATTTACTTGGGATTTCTTGAATTGTACTCGTTCCTGTCCTGACTGGACCTGTTGAAATATATAGGTAACATAGAGATTCACAGCTAGCCTAGGGACATTAGAGCTTGGAGTAGATTGGCTAGTTATGGTTTAGTTTTCTCTGTGGAACTTGTATTTTAATAAGTGAGATTGAGTTGTATTATGTTTTGTTATGTGTTTTAGACACTTAGACTTATTTCCCTTTTGTTTGTATCTTCCTTTGAGATTTTCATATCTATGATATCGACTATTTCTGCCTTAGTTGTGATTGAGACTGTATTCTGTATTGTCACCTCCACTCGGAGTGTATATACTGTATAGGTACCTTATATTGTTAGATGTTGTGACCTAGGACAGCGTTCTACTGCGACCTGCGGCGTAGGCTAGACGTACCCACTTCTCGTGCCCTTACTCTAGGTGCGGGTCGTGACATGTTTTTAGTGGTGGCCCACGCAGCATTCGAGTTTATGTAGTGGTATTCGAACTAGAGTATCACTACAGCCTGCAGTAGAGTAGAATATTTTGAGGTACTCAATCACAGTTAGAATTCCTTGAGAGATTCTGGGATGACCCTTGAGAATCTCATTCTGAACTTCAAATTTGAAATCATTTTTTTGTTTTGATTTACCGTTACTCCTTGATATTGATTTGATTTGATGGATCGTTGTTGATTTGATTTTTCTTATCGAGATGATTTTATGACCCGTCACGGTATCTTCTGATAACATATGTTGACGGAAATAACAGTGATTTTAAAACGTCTACTTTATTATGGAACCTAGAGTTACCGCAGCTATAGTAGCCGGCGTGGCAATAGGGACCTGACTTCGGATGTACATCTTGATCAAGAGATTGAAATTCTCGCGCTATACTAGTCGGCATAGCGAGGATTCCAGACGACATGATCATCGAGATGCATACCCGAGTTATGGACCCTACTGTTCATCGCAGCCTTGCTTACTAGCGTGGCGAGGATCTGGGTATCATGATTTTGGACAGACGTATGTGTTTATCAGATTTATCTTAAGGTTTTTAAAGTATCACCTCTTTCATTTCTCTTCTGTTAAATTTTTTTTTGTTTTCCATCATCAAATAACTTAGGAGTAGGGATAACTTTAGTTGACTAGTCTAATTCCTTGTAGAAATTCATTAGTTATAACTCTTTCTTAGTATGATGATTTGATGAGTTGTGATTAGGCCTTTTCTTAGGAATAATAGTATAGCCCTGGCTTTACCCATGAGCACCCAGACTATCAGCCTAGACCAGTCATCCATCCAGACTCCTATCCGACAGAGGCCAATTGAGAGAGTGCCTACTTGTACCTTCTGTAGGAAGCTTGGACATATATGGAACCATTGTAGGAAGAGAAGAGGGCGTGCCTGTTTTATGGGTCAGCTGCACACCTGGTGCGAGACTGTCCTTCTATACTTATCCCAGCCAAGGCTCCGCCTTCGGGAGGGAGTTCCAGCCACCAGACCTACACTACACCAAAATGGCTAAATAGAAACGCTTGGTTTTTTTTTTCAATTTGAAACACTTATTTTTTGTTTCTAGGTTCTGGAACACTTAAATATGTTCCAGAGCAAATAAATGTTCCTAATATGTTTTATTTTTTTAGAAAAATATTTATTCACATACACCTTTTTAGTGTTCCAATATGTTCCAAATTAAGATTGCAACCCATATTCATATAATATAATTACCAAATAAAGCGTCCAAGCAAACAGAACATATATCTCCCATCGTGACATCCAAACCCTAAGCGTTCCAAAACATACCAACCTCAAAACCCCCCTACCCCTCTCGGTTTCTCCCTCCAGAAACAAACCTCCCCCCCTCCCTTCCGGAAAATTTCCCTCGAAAAATTTCCGAGTTCCCCTTTCCCACCCCCCCTCCCCCCCCCCCCCCCCGCACGCCCTCTTGGAAAATTTCCCTCAAAAAAATTTCCCCCCGCCCCTCGAATTCCCCTCCCCCCCCCCCCGCCCACTCGGAAAATTCCCTCCAGAAACAAACCTTCCCCCCCCCCCCCTCTCGGAAAATTTCACTCGAAATTTTCTACCTCCCTACGAATTAAACCCACGTACAATCGCCAAAGGAAGGGTTTGGAGATCTCACCAATCACAAATCTTCAAACCCATATGGTCGCCATCTAGGAAGGAGACGAAGGTCGACATCCGCATATATACAATCGCCATCCAGGATCTTCAAACCCGCGTAACAGTTGAGGGCTTGCCATCATCCATCAAGAAAGGTTTTTCTTTCTATTTCCTTTTTTGTTTAATTTGTTTAGGAATTTGCTTATTTTCGTAGAAACAAAAAAAACAGTGAAAACAGAAAAGGAAAATAAAAACAAATTTGCCTCAGTAAATTAATAATTTTTGTTACAATAATTTTTTTTAGATGCTAAAACTATATATTATTTTATGGTTGTTAGTCCCACAACTTTGACACCGAAAAATAAATTACTTGTATATGAATATGTTTTTTTTATCTTAGTGATATGGACCATAGTATTAAAATTCTAAAGTTTTTGAAGACTTTTTTAGTGTTGATCCTACTACTCGTACCACATGCGGCTTATCTACCTATGAAAATTAAGACATCAGTAATTATTTTATTACAAAATAATATTTTCCCTTTAAGGTTTAGAATTAAGGTTCATATGTATATTATTCTCAACACCAGAAATCTCGAATCATGTATTGGACTGGATTAGGATTTATCTTCTACATGATTTTACCTTTTCGGTTTGGAATTAAGGTTCATATGTATATTATTCTCACCATCGGAAATCTAGAATCATGTATTGGACTGGTTCTCTAAGATATCTAATATTAGTTTGATGCCACAATATTTTAGCTTGTTGCTCAAATTTGTTTGGCTTAAAGTCGATATGATACGCAACTTTCGAATTTTAGACTGATATGATGAAAAACAACTATGCATCTGAAACATGATATAAAAAGTCAGCCGGTACATATACGGATCTATCGGTATAGATACAGACATTATGTAGCACACATTAGATTTCCCTCAGAAAGACTAATAAGATGACATATAACTTCCATGAGCAAAGCATTGCTTTTATTTCATATATTTGGCAAAGAAAAACTGTTCCTACAGGAGTCTATTTCAATTGGTGTCAGCAACATTAAACCACAAAGAATTCCAGCAATGTCCTCTAGAATTACAAAACCACCAAAAACCTTTTTTACATTGCCCACCCTATATTATCACAGCATCATAGAATTGATTGTGTTCTTAGTATTTTGGAGTGTTTGTGCTACCTAGCTTTCCATTGATTCCATGAGAAAACAAATACAAAATATGTCAATACCTATATCCTTTCCAGTTGCAAGCCTATATATATCATTTGTATTTAAGACCAATTGATTTGGGACTGACTTACTAGTTAATGAATTCGATTGAATTAAGTTGGGCAGATAAATGATATCTAATTGTAAACAAAGTAAAATTTGGTCAGAGGTTTTCAGTAGTTGGAATGACATGCTTCTTCTCAATATGCATTTCCCATTTAATAATTTGTTTAAGCCAGTATTAAATTATTCATTTTGTATGATTTTGACGGATATAACACAAGTTCATGTGATTTGCTCACCTCTTTCGCTATAGGATTCAAGAGACTTCTTATTATTTATTTATGAAAAAACCCATTATTTATTTTTTTTAATTGAGATTTGCTTGCATATAGTTAATTTATATAAGTCTTCAGATAATTTAATTTATTTATCATGTCATACATCTTGGAAATCCTTAATTTAATTGAAATGTATTTCTATGACTTTATTGAGTATTTACTTCATTAGTTTTATTTTATGCAGATTTTTCTTATAAAAAGAAATTTTTTGGTATAGAAATGCCTTTGGACAAGTCATGGATGAGCAAACGGGGGGACTTAGAATATATTAAAGGTGTCAAAACAATTTGTGAATTTCGTCAAGGAGAATGCTAACGGAGAAAATAATTTTTATGCCCATGTGTTCGATGCAGAAACTCGAAGGGACACCTAGAGCTTGATTTAATCAGCTTTCATTTGTTGTCAAATGGTATTGATCAGAGCTATGTGCTATGGGATCAACATGGAGAAAAATCGATGGGCCAGAAGTCTACAACAATAAAATCCGACCCAATCAAAGAAGCTGACCAGCCTATGATGGAGGAACTTGTTGATGATGTTTTCAATGTGAATAATTAGGGGAATGAGCACGAGTTAGAAGACATGAATATTACACTTGAAGGTGGAGTAGCAGGCGATCAAACTGTTGGTTTTGAGACCGAGATGAATGAGAGTAGAAAATACAAAAAATATAAGGAGATGGCAACACAACCTTTGTACAATGGTTGTCCTAACGGTAAGACAATGTTGTCTACTATTATCGAGTTACAGAATTTGAAAACACGATACAGTTTGACTGGAAATAGCGTGACTGCTATATTAGATTAGGTAAAGTCTTTATTTGTAGAAAATTGCAATCTTCCAAAAATTACCCACAAATGAAGAACATGATCAAGGACTTGGGAATGGAATGTGAAACCATCCATGCATGCAGAAATGGTTGCATCCTATATTGGAACTAATACAAGCAACATCATATGTGTCCCAAATGTGGAGTCAGTAGGTATAAGCTTGTCTTTGAAGACGAATCTGAGGTAAAAAAGGGGTAAAAAAAGAGGCAGCAAAATTTGTGAAATATTTTCCATTGATCCCAAGGCTAAAGAGATTCTTTAGCATTCCTTGGATCGCAGATGCAATGACTTGTTGGAGTGGGTGGGGTTCCCAACCTATGTGGAGAAGACCCCGGAGTGCGACGAGCGCCATTCGTGTGTCGAAGAAGCTCGGGAAGTAGGCAACTAGGAGTTGCTACTGCTGCTGCTGCTCCTAAGGGAGGTTCTGGACTGGGTCTGCCGAGTTCGGCCCGAACTCGGTCCCAGGCCGAGTTCTGGCCGAACTCGTCTGGCTGTTCCAGAATTTGGCGAATAGGTTCTGTTTGTCCGACATAAAGTTCTGGCCGAACTCTGTGTCGTCGGGGCTGATGCGGGAATTTGGGTGACTTTTCACCACTGGATCTAATCTAACGTCCAGGTTGGTTGCGGGATTAGGGAGTTAAGTTGAGTTTCTCAACCCTAATTCACAACGCAACGTAACACAACTTGGAGAGAGGAAGGAGGCAAGATTGCCATTGCAACTTCGAAGAAGAAGACGGAGGATTGAAGGTCGCTATTCGAAGGAGATCATGTTCGGGTAATCTCTACTCGTCGTTCTCGCTCTTCGTATCCTTGTAATCATTGTTCTTATCTCTGAGTGTTGTGGGGATCCGATTTGGATCGGGAGGAGTTTGTAGAGGGTGTAATTCTTCTATTCCATTAGTGGAGGCTTCTCAGGGTTGGACTCCGATCGTCCCGTGGTTTTTTCCCGCAAGGGTTTTTTCACGTCAAAATTCTCTGTATCTGCGTGGATTATTTTGTGTGGTTGTTTTGGGTTCGTGCGTTGTATTGCTCGGTCCTCTCGCAGGTACTCTCCGGTTTGGGGAAAGGTTTCCCGCGTTTCTTTTCCAACAGAGTGGTATCAGAGCAAGGTTCTGGAATTCAGAAGGAGTGTCAGTAGTTGACAGAGAAACCAGAAAGGAGAGATGGACGCGAAGCCGGTGCGCTTGGTAAATCTTAATGGCACAAACTATCATTATTGGTGGAGCAAGATGAAGGATTTGCTGTTTGTCAAGAAGCTGTATCTACCCGTGTTTGCATCCGAGAAGCCCAGTGATAAATCCGAGGAGGACTGGACATTCGAGCACATACAAGTGTGTGGGTACATACGGCAGTTTGTGGACGAGAACGTGTACAACCACGTTGCCAATATTGAGCACGCGAAGACGTTGTGGGATAAGCTGGAATCCTTGTATGCGAAGAAGACCGGGGTAAACAAATTGTTCCTGATCCGAACGATGATGGGTCTGCGATACAAGGATGGGGCGTCTATTTCGGATCACTTCAGTGAGTTCCAGGGCGTGGTTGACCAGCTATCTTCTATGGGAGTCAAGTTCGACGACAAAGTTCAGGGATTGTGGCTGCTGTGTACTTTGCCAGACTCGTGAGAGACCGTACGAGTATCTATGATCGCTTCTGCTCCAGAGGGCGTGGTTAGTCTGGAGTTTGCCAAGAGCGGGGTGTTGAATGAAGAGATGCGAAGACGTTCTCAGGGCACTTCATCCACATCCCACCACTCAGAGGCACTTGTTTCAGAAAGCCACGGAAGGGGCAAAAGCAAGGGTCCAGGTGGTGGCAGAGACAAGAGCAGGGGGAAGTCCAAGGGTCGTTACAAGGACTCAGAGTGTTACCATTGTGGTAAGAAGGGCCACATCAAGCGGAACTGTTTCGCTTGGAGGAGAGAGAAGAAGGGCGACAAGGGAAAGCAAGAAGAGAACACTACAGCGGCGGCCTCGATGCACGGAGGCGATGTGATCGTCGTAGGTGATGAGGTCATTACTAACCTCGCCTGCGATGACAATTCTTGGCTGGTGGACTCAGGGGCTTCAGCACATGTATCTCACAATAGGGCACTATTTGCCACTTATACGATAGGCGACTGTGGCGTGTTGAAGATGGGCAACGGAGATGTGTCGAAGGCGGTTGCCGTTGGAGATGTGCATTTGAGAACGAAGACGGGTGCGGTTCTTGTTCTCAAAGATGTTCGTCATGTCCCTGATATCCGTTTTAACCTGGTATCGGTTGGAAAGTTGGATGACGAGGGATTCTTCAGTCTCTTCGAGAATAGTCAGTGGAAGCTTTCCAGGGGTTTGATGGTGATTGCCAGAGGAAGCAAGAAGTTCGGTCTCTACTATATGGAGGGGAGCGCACAGGGGGCACAAGAGGTGAACGCAGTCAGTGATGCGTCTACCGAGTTATGGTACAGGCGGCTCGGCCATATCAGCGAGAAGGGAATGAGCTATTTGGTGAACAGGAAGGTGATTCCGGGGCTCAAGTCTACAAAGTTGGAGAAGTGCACGCACTGCTTAGCTGGGAAGCAAAATAGGGTGTCTTTCCAAAGTCACCCAAGTTCGAGGAAGCCGGCGTTGCTCGAGTTGATTCACTCGGATGTCTGCGATCCTATGAAGGTAAAATCTCTTGGTGGTGCTTCTTACTTTGTAACCTTTATTGATGACTGTTCCAGGAAGGTTTGGGTCTATGCCTTAAAGACCAAGGATCAGGTGCTGCCTACTTTCAAGGAGTTTCAGGCCTCTGTTGAAAGGGAGACGGGCAAGAAGTTGTTATGTGTTCGGTCCGACAATGGCGGCGAATACATCGGTCCCTTGATGTGTATTGCAGAGAGCATGAGATACGACACCAGAAGACTCCGCCAAAGACACCTCAGCTCAATGGTGTAGCGGAGCGCATGAACAGGACACTGATGGAGAGGGTGCGGTGTTTGCTGTCAGAAGCAAACTTGCAGGGCAGTTATTAGGGTGAGGCTCTTCTCACAGCTGCTTATGTTATTAATTTGTCTCCTAGTGCTCCTTTGCAGGGTGATGTGCCTGATAAAGTATGGTACGACAAAGAGCCGTCATACAATCACCTGCGGGCGTTTGGTTGTAAGGCCTTCGTGCATGTACCGAAGGACGAGAGGACCAAACTTGAGCCGAAGACGAGGCGATGCGTCTTTGTCGGCTACGGTCGGGATGAGTTTGGCTATAGACTCTACGACCCAGTGGAAGGAAAGCTCTACAGAAGCAGGGACGTAGTGTTCGTCGAGGATCAAACCATGACCAACAGTCAGGATTCCGAGACGCCTTCTGAGGCTGAGGAATTGCCTGAGTTAGAGTTATTTCACTTCGAGCAGTTTCCAGAGGACATCGCAGAGGATCCAGTTATGGGAGAGCCAGTACATGGAGTTGCTCCCAACCTTGATCATCAGCCTGCTGATGGTGGTCAGGGTGTCCCTCAGGAGGATGAGCATGCCGGAGAGGCAGTTCCTGAAGGGAAGGAGGTTGTCGGTATACAGCCAGCACCAGTAGTTCCTTTGAGGAGGAGTGACAGGGATCGTCGACCATCTACGAGATACTCACCAGATGAGTATGTGCTATTGACTGACGGGGGAGAGCCCGAAACTTTTGCAGAGGCTATGGAAGACGAACACAGGTAGGAGTGGATGGAGGCTATGCAGGAGGAGATGAATTCCTTGTACACCAATTCCACTTATGATCTGGTGCGGTTGCCAAAGGACAAGAAGGCTTTGAAGAATCAATGGGTGTTCAGAGTGAAGCAGACAGATGATGCTACTCGCCCTCGATACAAAGCGAGGCTGGTAGTCAAAGGCTACGGTCAGCGGAAAGGCGTAGATTATGATGAGATCTTTTCACCTGTCGTCAAGCATTCGTCTATTCGGGTGGTGCTAGCATTAGCAGCCAGTCTCGACTTGGAGGTCGAGCAGATGGATGTAAAGACAGCATTCCTCCACGGTGATCTTGAGGAGGAGTTGTACATGGAGCAGCCATAGGGATTCTGTGAGAAGGGTAAGTCATATTTGGTCTGCCGGTTGAGGAAGAGCTTGTATGGTCTGAAGCAGGCTCCGAGGCAGTGGTACAGGAAGTTCGAGTCATTTATGGGGGAACATGGTTATGCACGGACGACGTCGGACCACTGTGTATTTGTGAGGTATTTTGCCGATGATGATTTCATCATTTTATTGCTCTATGTTGATGATATGCTATTAGTGGGTCGGAATGCCACTAGGATAGCGGAACTGAAGCGCCAACTGGGTACGGCCTTCTCTATGAAGGATTTGGGCGCAGCGAAGACTATTCTTGGGATGGAGATCAGCCGAGAGAGAGAGTCCAAGCTGCTACACTTGTCCCAAACGAAGTACATTCACCGGGTACTTCAGCGTTTCGGGATAGACGGGTCGAAGAAAGTGAGTTCCCCTCTTGCGGCTCACTTTAAGCTCACTGAGGAGCAGTATCCATCTACCGAGGACGAAAAGGAAGATATGGAGCGGGTTCCATATGCCTCAGCTGTGGGAAGCCTGATGTATGTCATGGTGTGTACGAGGCCAGATATTGCTCATTGCAGTTGGTACGGTTAGCATGTATCTTTCAAATCCTGGAAGGGTACATTAGAGTGCGGTCAAGTGGATTCTACGATATCTTCAGGGCACTGCTGGTTAGAGACTTTTCTTTGGTGGTGACGAGCCGAAGCTGGTTGGATATACCGACGCTGATATGGCTGGAGATGTAGACACGAGGCGATCGACTTCGAGCTACGTGATGATGTTTGCGGGAGGAGCGATATCGTGGCAGTCGCGGTTGCAGAAGTGTGTTGCCTTGTCGACGACGGAGGCGGAATACATTACGGCGATAGAGGCTTGCAAGAAGCTGTTGTGAATGAAGAAGCTGTTGCAGAAAATGGGACTGAAGCAAGAGCAGTATACTTTGCTTTGCGACAGTCAGAGTGCTATCCACCTTGTGAAGAATCAGACGTTTCATAGCCGGTCCAAGCACATCGAGACTCGGTATCATTGGATACGGGATGTGGTTGAGAAGAAGGACGCGGCGCTTGAGAAGGTTCATACAGATGATAACGGAGCTGATATGTTCACGAAGATTCTACCAAGAGGAAAATTTGAGTACTGCAGGCAGATCGTCGGGATGACGACATCCTCCCTATAGTTGTCAAGGGCGAGATTTGTTGGAGTGGGTGGGGTTCCCAACCTATGTGGAGAAGACCCTGGAGTGCGACGAGCGCCATTCGTGTGTCGAAGAAGCTCGAAAAGTAGGCAACTAGGAGTTGCTAATGCTGCTGCTGCTCCTAAGGGAGGTTCTGGACTGGGTCTGCCGAGTTCGGCCCGAACTCGGTCCCAGGCCGAGTTCTGGCCGAACTCGGTCTGGCTGTTCCAGAATTTGGCGAATAGGTTCTGTTTGCCCGACACAGAGTTCTGGCCGAACTCTGTGTCGTCGGGGCTGATGCGGGAATTTGGGTTACTTTTCACCACTGGATCTAATCCGACGGTCCAGGTTGGTTGCGGGATTAGGGAGTTAAGTTGAGTTTTCTCAACCCTAATTCACAACGCAACGTAACACAACTTGGAGAGAGGAAGGAGGCAAGAGTGCCATTGCAACTTCGGAGAAGAAGACGGAGGATTGAAGGTCGCTATTCGAAGGAGATCGTGTTCGGGTAATCTCTACTCGTCGTTCTCGCTCTTCGTTGCCTTGTAATCATTGTTCTTATCTCTGAGTGTTATGGGGATCCGATTTGGATCAGGAGGAGTTTCTAGAGGGTGTAATTCTTCTATTCCATTAGTGGAGGCTTCTCAGGGTTGGACTCCGATCGTCCCGTGGTTTTTCCCGCAAGGGTTTTTTACGTCAAAAATTCTCTGTGTCTGCGTGGATTGTTTTGTGTGGTCATTTTTGGGTTTGTGCGTTGTATTGCTCGGTCCTCTTGCAGGTACTCTCCGGTTTGGGGAAAAGTTTCCGCGTTTCTTTCCCAACATGACTTGGCACAAGAAGGCAAAAACTAATGGAAATCTAATGAGACATCCATGCGACTCAGGTCAATGGGATTCAGTCAATGTCAATTGGCCAGATTTTGCTGCCGAGGCTAGAAATTTATGGCTTGCAATATCAATTGATGGCTTTAACCCACATGGAACTCAAAGTAGTACTTATAGTTGTTGGCCGGTGATTGTAGCACCTTTAAATCTTCCACCATCTTTGTGCATGAAAAAGGAGTTTTCATTGTTGACTTTCTTAATATCTGGGCCTAAATCACCAGGCAAACACATCGATGTCTTTCTAGAACCACTTATAGATGAGTTGAAAGAGCTATGGGTAAATGGTGTACCGACGTAGGACGCATTTACTAAAACCTCTTTACAATGAAAGCAATGTTGATATGGGGGGTCCACGATTTACATGCATATGGAACACTATCTGGGTGCAATGTTCATGGCTATAAGGCTTGTCCAGTATGCGCCGATAATGTTGACTCTGAGTATCTTGAAGATTCAAATAAAATATGTTATCGAGGCTATCGTCGATTTTTAAGGTCTGACCACAAGTTTAGAAATGATAAAAGATTCAACAAGACCGTAGATCATCGGCCACCTCCACGACGATTATCTGGTGAAGAATTTGAACAACGAATTTCTGAAATTCTTAAGAGTAATGATGGACAAGGGCTTAGTAGAGTCACCGACAAAAGGAAAAAGAGTAAGAACATTGGTAAAAAGCGTAAGGGTAGGGTCAATGAAGATGCCAATATGGATGCTAATTCCACTATTGCACCTCCATGGTCGAGAAGGTCAATTTTATTTGATTTGCCATACTGGAAGTTTCTTGAGGTTCGCCATAACATTGACGCCATGCATACTGAAAAGAATGTCACTGATCACTTATTAAGCATGTTGATGAATGTCACTAGAAAAACAAAAGATGGGTTGAAGGCACAAAAAGATTTGAAAAAATTGGGCATCAACAAGAAATTATGGTTAGTAGAAGAAAATGACACCGGAAAAACTTCAATGCCAAAGGCGTCATACGCCTTAAATAAAGAGGAAAAGGAAGAATTTTGTCGTTGCCTGAAAGATTTAAAATTGCCTACAAGGTTTTCCTCTAAATTGAGTAATTTGGTGACTATCCAACCTCCAGAGCTAAGGGGGCTCAAATCGCATGACTATCATATGATTATGCAACACTTGCTTCCAGTTTTACTTAAACATGCTTTTAAAAAGGAGAAGGACTTGAGAATTGCTATTCACATAATTAGTTTATTCTTTAATATCTTATGTGCGAAAGTGATAAATAAGGAGGAACTCCGTAAAGCAAAGAGGGCATTGGTGGAAGCAATGTGTATTCTTGAAAAGGAACTTTCTCCCTCCTTTTTTGTCATAAGTGTGCATTGTATGGTTCATTTGGCAGACGAGGCTTTGGCATATGGCCCAGTCAGATTCCGATGGATGTACCCATTTGAAAGGTATGCAATAATTTTTTTAAAATACGTTTTGCAGTTAATACAATTTGACTTATTCTATTTAATAAAAATTTTTATTTATGTTATGGCAGATTAATGAAGCGGTATAAAGAGTATACCCTTAATAAAAGGTACATAGAAGGCTCTATAGCAGAGTCTTACCTTGCAGATGAATCTGTGATGTATTGCATGGAGTATATGCCAAACACAGGAATTGGTACTCATAAGTCGAGTCGAGAAGATTGGGTGGATGAGAATATTGACTTATCAGATGAGAAACCTTTAGATGTTGGAAAAGTCGTCGAGTTAAACAATGTGCAATTTGAACAAGTACGGAGATGGGTACTCAACCGACTTGAAGACTTGGACGACTGGAAAAAGTAGGTTTTATCCATATATTTTAGATAAATGACTATTACACTTGTTAAGAGTATGAGTTATTTTTATTGTTGTGAATTTATGTAGTAAGTATGCGGAATATTTCCAAAGGACGTCTGTCCAGATTCGAAAAGATGGGGCTACTAAGATGAGCACAACAATCAAGGAATTCATTCCTTGGTTGTGTGATGAGGTATTTTACATAAGCTAAGTCATATTTTCTTACTAGTTTGTGTGTCACTTTTTAAATTTAGTGACTAGTGAATTCTTTTGCAATACAGTTACAGAAGGCTGGGGAAACCAATACAACCTTATGGAGATTAGTCAATGGTCCAATGTATAAGGCAACAAGATACAATAAATATTGTGTCAATGGGTTTGTCTTTTCGTCAAGTTCCTCCGATATAAATTTGGTGACCCAGGACAGTGGCGTATCTATGAAGGCTTATACTACTTTTATTGCTGGTCGGAAAGACACAAATCCAAAGCAAGGAATGATGACCTACTATGGAATAATTAGAGATATATTAGTATTGGACTATATAGATTTTAAGGAGACAGTATTTTATTGTGATTGGGTGAAAGTAGAGGATTCCAAAAATGGTTGTAAGGTTGATCCTATTTGGAATCATGTGATGGTAAATTTGAAGAAGCTCAAGAACAAAGAAAAAGTGGAGGAGGATCCATTCATTTTAGCTCGAGAATCCAGCGGTGTATTCTATTCTAAAGATCAAAAGGAAGATGGATGGCATGTGGTTTTACATACACCCAAGAGGCTAACTAAGCAAGTTGACATGATAAGCATCCCCACCGATTATCAGTCCATTTTGAATGACAATCCTAACCTACATAATTTGTTCAATTTTGATGAATGAAGATATTATTCCTATGCCACCAAAGGAATCAAGATACTGGAACTTTTTATCCTTTTTGCTTAAATCTGTTATTTTTATCTTCATCTCTTGTATTTGGAAGTAACTTTTGAGTTTTGTGAACTTTTCCAGACATTTAATCATTAATCTTGATTTTTTTTGTTTGATAACATTTTGATAGAAAATATTTTATGGAAGCTTGAAGCCATCTTATTAAAGCGTATATGGAAGGTAGGAATTTTTTTAAGTAAGGATGGGCCTTCACAAGTTGGTAGAACAAATACAGATTGTGGACACACAATCTGGGACGGGCCTTCACAAGTTGGTAGAACAAACACTCGGTATAGGGATGGGCCTTTACAAGTTGGTAAAACAAATACTGATTGTATGTCCACAATCTGCAATGTATATGGAAGGCAGGTGCAGATAATAAAGATTGTATAAGAATAGGCGAGTGCAGATAATAAAGATTATAGAAAAATAGGCGATATAAGCTTCAAGATGTATAGATTCTATGAGAATTGATAACATGAGAAGAAAGAAATAAAGATTGTAGAAGAATAGGCGAGTGCAGATAATAAAGATTGTAGCAATTATGTCTAGTCAAATAATTTGCCACTATTTTACCTGAGTTTTGCCTGCTAGTGATGCGTCGATTGCACCTTACTTGTTCTCGGAATGCCATAGACACTGGAAAGAAACTAGCAGTGGGCAAATGATGTTATGTTCCAGATATCTTCAGAACTCTCCACCTAAGCTTGAATCATACTCTCCTCCTAAGTAATATATTTTGGCTTGAAGATGGTTCAGGAATGCCACAGAAGAAGATAGTAGAATATTTTTCCATTAATCTACAGTAGATTGGCTTTCAACTGGTAAGTATGAGTTTTAGGATAGGCGAACTGTTATACAGGACTGTCTGTTTATGTAATACCACAAGGCCGTGCAACAACTTCGGTGTGGAAGCTTACGGACTGCATAATCCATCTAATATATATATATATATATATATATATATATATATATATATATATATATATATATATATATATATATATATATATATATATCATTCAGTAAAATGACACAGAAAGCTCATATGTGACGTAAATATACTAAGTTATAGAAGAAAGATATTCTGTAGTTACACGCATTAGTATGCATTTTGGTGTGACAGATTCTGAGCAGATCATCCAAAACAGATTGAAAATGGAGATCCAAGAGCTCATTTGCAAAAGAAAGTTCATCCTGTGTAGGAATGTGCCATTTAGGTGGAACACTGAGATTTACGTTCTTTCCATCCTCACAATTCTTTGAGCAACTCCAATCGTCTAATACCGAAGCAGCGGGATGAAATGATAAAGTCCTGATAATCAAGAAGATCATGTCATTATAAATACCCATAACCCAATGACTGATTGAAGAGCATGTCAATTATAAAAAAGATATGAAGTCATACTTGTACTGTTTGGTTGGGTAATAAAGAACAAGACTTCCAAGGAGAGATCGGAGAACATGATCACCAGCTCCATTGACCTACCATTGGGGAATATTTTAACATTTGCTTAGTTAAAAAGAAATTCTGACGAACAATAAAGATTATCGAATTGAATTTACTATTCATCAACAACAAAATCCTTCTATGAAGGGGCTTGAAAGGCAGATGCAATTGCTTCTTTCAGCTCGTCCTTGTAACGAAGTACGGCAGGACCCCAACAACTGATGGTCATAGCTAGTACTTTTAGATGGTACTCAACTGCTGTTTCTAGAGCTGGAGAAATTATAGCCTGCATATAGACAATTTTTGATATAGGGCATTCATGACGAATTAGAGTACATTGGTATAGGAATAACCTTTGTTGAAAAGAATGTGTCATAAACTCTTCCACCAAAACATGAAACTGTTGTTCCTTCTAAAGAGGAGGTTATTGCCATTAAAATAGGCTTGATAAGATGGATACTTGCTGATTGCGGATCTGCATGGACATAAGCACAACAAAGAAGCCCAACCTTAGCAGTAGCCCCAGGAAGTATTTTGAGTTAACAAATTTGGAAATTTTCTTCACTAACTAGAAATTTCAGAACAATGGCGATAAGAAACATAAATAGAACGGAAATGGTGATAACAAGAAGCAAATAAGAGTAATTAAAAACCTATTGAATTAGCATACGAATAACCTACTAAAGTGGCAGGCTATAAACATACTAAAGTGGCATGCAAGACATCTGCACGCAATGAACCTGTTGAAGTGGCATGCAATGAACCTACTGAAGTGGCACACAAAGAACCTACAAAAGTGGCACGCAATGAACCTACTAAAGTGGCACACAATGAACCTACCGAAGTTGCAAGATTGTGTGAGCTGCTTGACTGGGATGGCAACTGTCTTACAATTGCCAAGGAGGTAGTAGATCCAATCCATCGGGGTATATGTCATGGCTATGTCTTGGAACCTGATGAATTGAAGGTGAGCATGGTTACACGAAAGGTATTCTCTGCAAAGATTTACAAGGCTGATAAAAATCTAGAATCTAAGAAAATTGGAGACGTTAGCCTCGGCGATTTCCTTGTGTGGAACAAGTCCTTCATCAAATACATGGAGCCTTAGTAAGTCCTCTTTTATCTCTTGATTATAATTCCTGCATTACACTATTTTCATTACATAATATATTGCTTTGAATTGATTTTTTAGTGTAGAGGAATGGGTGTACATGTTACTGTTCCAGGTAGAATTACCTTAACTACAGTATGCGCTTCTTCGATTCAGCTCTGTTATTTACAATCTCAATCTAAGTTCATTTAGGACAACCCTATGAAATCCGACCAGCGCAATCCATCAATAGCCCCAGGGATACACTACACAGGCCAAACCTGGAAACTGCAAGGAACTAGCTAGTAGAAGTGGTTAGTATTTGAAACTCCAACAATGAAAAGAAATATGCCCAACTCCATTCTGTGAATGCTAATGTAATCTAGAAACAAAATGATTAGTTTGACAGAGATATTGGTAATCCTTAATTATGAAATGCACGAGCTTTCCACTGATGCCATTCTCCTTGTCCTTAATTATGAAATGCACGAGGGTAAAAATGATAAAAAATGAATTACTGCTTGCTTTGGTACCTATTCTCCTTGTCCTATCTTTCTCCATGTGTAAATGTGTAAATGAGGCGATGATGAGATGTCACTATATTTCAGTGCAAATAATGTGTAAACCATAACCCAATTTATTTTATCCTTAATCTTCTCTTCCCTCTCACGATGGCTTCGTAACTTCACTGATGCCATTCCCTCTTTATATATTATTATATACATACATGCATACATTACATACATACAAATATACTTATCAGCTGCAGCCATTTATTGAGTGTGAGAATCAAATGTGTATCTGAGCCTCTCCATGTCTCTCCCTCAGTTTTAGTTTTCTCAAGTCTCTCACTCCCTATTATGTTCAGTTTTCTTTTTCACCAAATCTTTCTTGCCTATTCATTTTAATGATAGTACTTTTGTTGTTCTATTATTATTTTCCCGTTCTATCATGTTGTGACTTGTAGATATTTTGTTCATAGGGCATTTTGAACTGTAAGATGATTTTTATGTCTGCTGGTGTTTGGTTAGGCGCATTGAGATTATTTTCAGCCAATATTTGTGACCCTTTGCTTTTTGGTGCTTAGTTGGCTGGCTTTAGGGCAATTCCAAGGAAGATAGTGTCGAAGTGACAATACAATGGCTTCTAGGAAAGTAGGAATACACAATTTCATTTTGTTTTTGTATTTTACTTATTTACTTGGTTTTACTTTATGGTTTCAGAACTCTTATCTTGAGGTTCACTAGCGTCAACTCAACATGTTTTTCCAAAAAAGTATGTTGTCGCAAGAGATGTACTGTATTATGTAGGATTGCATGCATACATCTGTAAGTAACTTAGTGCAACATGGCAAATTTATTTGAGAGGAATCAGCAAAGAAAAGAAAAACTGGTCATTCATGTGTATTTGAGAGATTGTCCTCGGGCTGAGGAGTGTCCACATGAGTTCATTGTCCTCTTTTTGAGCGTCAACCGATGAAAAAACATATTAAATAAATTGCAAATTCCCACAAAATCTGCGACTTTTACACGTTTAATTAAGTGTGAAAAATGCTACCCCTTTCCATGAGGAAGACTTCTAAGATCTTGTAGATATATGCTGTTAATTTTGGCAGATATTATGTTCTTCATTGGCTTCTTTTTTCGATTACAAGAGAGCTAAAGTTGCTCTCCCTTCTTTGGAAGACTTCTATGATCTCGTAGATATATGCTGTTAATTTTGGCAGATATTATGTTCTTCGTTGGCTTCTTTTTTCCATTTCAAGAGAGCTAAAATTGCTTTCCCTTTTTTGGTTTCTGCCAGGAAGTGAGAAAGTGCATAAATGGAAAAATTCATTCAGATAATAAAATTGATCTGAGAAAATAGATGAATTTATCTCTCACGATCTAATTTCTCTCTCTCTTCATTGTACCTAATTTTTTTCCTAGTGTCATGCAACCAAAAACCACCTTAGATGTAAAATTGAATGTAAAATTGATGAGCTTTACTTCTGATAATTTGTCATGTTGGACAGGGACAGTTTATGGTACATCTCCATTGTTATGAACCTTCATGCTGGTGCAACAGGTATGCACTTTAATTTGCTCGACTTAGTTGTTTATGTAAAGTAACTCCAATTTTAACTAATTAGCTGGTTTACTGTGCTGTCTCACAAAGCAATAACATTGGGGTTGATTTATTGAAAATCTATATGATTGAGGGCATGTTGATGTTTCGCAACCAAGAAGTAAAGGAAAACAAGGTAGTGACAATTGCCATAAGCAAGCAAAAAACGATAATGTATTTACTTGACCATTATACCTGAATATCTACAAACAGATAATGCCAGAGGAGCTGATCCAATCAGCATTTCACTTAATTATTCCCAGACTTAAAACTTCCTGGAATGAAGTTGGAATTATCTGTCTATTATAAAGCTCGTGCATTTCATAATTTGCTTCATTGCAATACATGTTTCTATGTGTTTACCCATGCAGACATACAGAGATGATTTATACCCTTTATTATATATCAACTCTTTGGGATTGGCTCCTGAATCCTCACTCATGTTATATAATTTTCTTAGTGTCTCTTGTCAGGCCTTGTCATAGATTTCCACTTCATTCTTTTATTAATGTTATATAATTTGATTAGTGTGATATAATTTGATTAGTCTTTGACATACTTGTCTTAGCTCTATAAAGTTTATTGAATTATTTTCTTTTGTTCTGAATAGGTTCCTGAGAAAGCTTTCCACTGAAGATTTGCCTCGATTTTTTGTGCGCACGAAGGAAGATTGTTGCCGATTTACAGAAAGGCAAGCATTAGGTCATGTTTCAGATAATTTCAAAACGGATGCAACTGAAGGAAACAAACATTTTTTTGGGAGCTGTTTGTAACTGTAGTTGATGCTCGAAAACTTGCTTGTTATTTTTGTTATATGTTCCAATTTTGTTTACTTGAGCATCGATGTCTATGTTATAAAACTACTTGTAGTTTCTTTTGAGAACATAATAGTGTATGAGATAGTGTCCCTTATTTCTTCTTTTCCATTTTGGCATTCAATGTGGCTTTTCTCTTGTGTGTGTTTGACTGTGTACATCTATTATGTACACTATAAACCAAGGTAAATCAATTATGTAAACAGTGGATCAAATGTTCAAATTGTTGCTGAAATTGCTGCTCAAATTGCTCAAATGTTCACTCATTGACTATTGTGTTTAAGTTATTATTTATTTTTGTTTGATTTACAATAGTAAAAAAAAGTTAATGGATGAAAGTATAATATGATGTGCCTGTATTCTTGATACCACCATTTAATGATCATTTAATGTATTCAGTTTAGAAACTATTAGCTTTAATTGTGGTTCCAACCAAAAATTGGAATCCAAAAATGAAATTAAAAAATGAATAGGTACGCTAATAAAATGTTGCAAAACTAGCCATAAGGATAATGAAAAAGTGTTACAATTTATATTTAGGAACGAGTCGAACGTGTTCCAAACTGACATTTAGAAACGTTTCAACGATGTTCCAAAAATAATTTAGAAACACATTACATATGTTCCAACATCTACTTTTGGATCGCTGGATAACTGTTCCAAACCAAATTTAGAAACGCAGTCTAACTGTTCCAAATATTGCAACGCCACTTTTAGGAACGGTTATCATATGTTCCTAAAAATATTAAGAACATATAAAAATTGTCCCTAAAGGTCTTTTTTGGTGTAGTGCTAGTTGGAGGTGAGTCCTTGACCTATATCTTAGCCAGTCTTTGATAATTGATGCACCCCAGATTGCTTGTATGTTTTGATACCCTATGACCGTTTTGGTTTAGCATGACTAGTATACCTAGATGAGACTTTCAACTGCCACTATATGCCATGACCTGTATGCCATTCTTTTAAATTATATGATTTAGGTAAGTTCTGAGACCATGATTGTTGGGGACGAGACTCTAGAAGAAGTACGACCATCTTAATTTCGAGGACAAAATTCTTCTAAGGGGGTAGACTTGTAACATCCAATTTTCTAAATGAGGATAATTTTGAAATTTTGTGATTATAATCATTTAATAATGATATTTAAATCATATTATGATTTTTGGTAATTTTTAATCAATTTAAAACTATTTAAAAAGTTGATTGGTGATTTTGATGGTTAACTAGTTAAATTCCAGTTTTACTAAGCCTAGAGACTAACCATGACCAAGGGAGCCTAGTCATGTGATTAGAATGTCATATTACTACTTTTTAGCCTAAGGGTATTTTGGTCATTTTTGACTTATTAATGAAAATGAATTTTGATTAATTAGTATTGTGCTAATTGAATTGTTAGAGACTAACCTAGTTTTGACTAAACCTAGATGTTAATGATGCTCATGGAGGTTTAGTTAAAAGGTTAGAGACTTAATGGTTAAGTTAGATTAACAATATCTAGATATTTTATAGTAGGATATTTACCCCTTAGGATATTTGTGAAAAAGAAAGCCTTATGATTAGTTGAACCAATAGGAAGGCTTAGAATTGGGTGGACAACTCCTAGCCACTCATTTACATGAAAAATTAACCCTAATTTATCTAATGACCAGCCATCAAGTGCCCCCTTCCCTTTCCTATAAAGAATTCTTAAGAAAACTCATACCTCTTTTTACCTCTACATAGAACCCTAAGTGTTCTTTCCCAAATTAGAGAGCTTCCCTCTTTGATTTGATTTCCTTTCCCTCATATTCCTCCATCCAAACTACTCCTAATCCATCCCACACTATCAAGGAAGGATTCTATCCAAGAATTTGGACAAGGTGTAAAGGGAGGTGTCCTTTTGGATAGATCTTCGTATCGGAGCCGTGTCCTAAAGATTTTCATTGGGATTTCACTCCCAATAGGTAAAACCTATCCTCTAACTTGATTTTCTTTATATATTAATTAGTTTTGAATCCAAAGGATCCACCCCCAAGCATGTGTCCCCTTTAGATTCAATTTTGAGACCATTTGGAGTCCATTTGAGGATGTTATAGGTGTGTCTTGTGTCCTACTTGATAGATCCCAAATTAGGACACCCCATGTGTATGTATGTATGATAATAATTTAAATAGATATTTAAATTCAATTTTAGAATGGTTAGAGAGTGGATTGCTTTTAGTTAGGATGGTTAGAATGAGTTTCATTTGGATACCTATGTTGGTATCCAAGTATCTTGGCCAACCCAAATTCGTCATAATTTTTATCCACATTTTTAGTAGCCAGAGTAATTTAGAAATGTCATAACTTTTATCTTAGAACTCCGATTTATCTTCCGTTATTTTTAAAAGAACCGTATCGAAGTTAGATTTCCAAATATATATTTTAATAAGCCAAATTCTTTGTGTAACTTTCTGTAGAATTATTTGAGTGTCAGTTGTACGAAAGACGAACGTGTTTCGGTATTTTCGCGATTTCGGGAGCTTCCGGACACGAAAATGCGATCCGTTTGAAGTTTCGGAAAGCTAACACGAAGTACTATAACATACTTTAATCCTAGAATTTATTTAAGGCCCAATTGGTACAGTATTAGTTTTAAGTAGAAGAGTGACTATACGATAAATGTATTTTGTGTAACCTATGAGCCTATGTAGTATGGATATTAAATGAATATAGAGTATGTAATGTATGATATGTTAGATGAATAAAATGATATATATATGATATATATCCTCTTTACATTAATGTATATATATATGGTTGAATGCAAGCATGTAGGAATGCAATTAATATAATGTATGTAAGCAATACATAAATGCATGAATGAAAGAATGATATACAATGTATGATGTAAGTATAATGTAATACAAGTATACATGTATGTATCATGTAATGTAATATACATGATATGTATGTATGCATGTATGCATGAATGAATGTAATATAATATAGAGTATGCATATATGAAAATAATGTATGTAAGTATATAATGTATTCAAATATGTATGTATGCATCTATGTATGTATGTATAGGTTCATAAATGAATGCAAGTATGCATATATGATATGTATGACTGCATGTATACAATGTAAGTATGTATGTATGCATTTCTATAAATTGAGTTAACCTATAACCTCTTACACACATATATTCATACACATTTGACACCATGTATCCCATGTCACATACACCTATCTATCACTAAATCTGAGAACATTAACACATATCCTTTCACACACATGCCAAGCACACACATACTCACTTATTTTTTTACCTCTCTTTCTATATATATATATATATATATATATATATATATATATATATATATATATATATATATATATATATATGTATGTGCCTATATATACAGTTTTCCTATATATATCTATGTATATGAATATGTGAATGTGAATAATATATATATATTATATGACTAAGTTTGTGTGTCTTGTTAGCTTATGGTTTAGTTTTGTGCTTTGTTTAGCAAGTGACTTAGGCTATGAGTTAGTAGCTATCTTGGATACTTGATTTGCATATACTTAGTTTGTTTAGACCTAGAATTGACTAACCTAGACTAGTTGACCATTGTTGACCCAACCCTAGCTAGTTTGACCACAGTTGATTAGAGTTGACATAGTTTGACTTTATAGTTGACTTTGACCTAGATTGACTTAGAATCATGTAGATTGTATTATAATTTCAATTACCATATAAATTAAACTCTTTATAACCTGTGTTGCTATAACTAGGACTCTGTGACTCCAGTTTGCCATCTTTTCTTATCAGTTGTTCAGGGTATCAGACGAGTACATTCTCTGATAGTTCTTTTATTTACTTGTCAATTACTGTACTTCAGTTTTAGTTAGTTTTATGTGATTCTTACAACACGTATGGATATTTCTAGATTCATGTATGCGACACACATACCATCTTATCTGGCCTCTATTTTTGGAATTACTACTGGCATAACCTTCTGGAACCACTACTGGAATCACCTTCTGGAATCACTACTGGAACCACCTACGGGAATCACTCTGGAATCTCTTGCTGGTATCATTATGTTTGGCTGGACTCATCTCGATTTCTCGTGTCATTTTATGGATTCACTTGTACTTATGGGTGGGGAAATATTAGAGTAGACATGTGAACATTACCCAAATACTGGAACCACTCCCTTGGAATTATACTGGAATGATAGCCATCCCACACTTCGTGAGTGTGCGATGTGTCGTATTACCTACAGCCATTTACATGTCGATCTCGGTATTTTAAAACACACTGTTAGAGTATAGGCTGGACTCACCCTGGAATCATTGATCACTATGTCTGGAATCGTCTCGTACTGGATTCATCTTGTATTAAATTCGTCTTGTACTGGACTTACATTAGAGTTACACTTGTCTACATTTACTGTCTGGACTTATATCATGTTATCCTGGTTCAGCTAGCTTCTACTTTACAGTTCTTATTGCCATGATTCTTCTCTTGTTTAGTTACTTACTTTCCTTGTACTTTATCTGTCTCTATACCATCACCTGTATACAAACTACATTTCATCAATAAAACTGTCTATAACTGATTTATAGTTCTCTGTCATTTACTTGGGATTTCTTGATGAATTGTACTCGTTCCTGCCCTGACTAGACCTGTTAAAAATATTACAGGTAACATATAGATTCACAGCTAGCCTAGAGGACCAGTAGAGCTTGGAGTAAATTGCTAGTTTATGGTTTAGTTTTCTCTGTTGGAACTTGTATTGTAATAAGTGGAGATTTGAGTTGTATTATATTTTGTTATTGTGTCGTTTAGACACTTAGACTTATTTTCCCTTCTGTTTGTATCTTCCTTTGAGATTTTCATATCTATGATATCGTGCTATTTCTGACTTAGTTGTGATTGAGACTGTATTCTGTGTTGTCACCTCCACTCGGAGTGTATATACTGTACAGGTACCTTATATTGTTAGATGTTGTGACCTAGGACAGCGTTCTACTGCCGACAATGCGGCGTGACCCACTTCTCGTACCCTTACTCTAGGGTGCGGGTCGTGACAACCACCTTTGGAGGAAGACCAAAAAATCACGGTGCATCCGAGCCTTGAAGAAACTCCGGAAGACAGACCAAACCTCCAATGCAAGACACTCGTAGAAGAAAGTATGCTGAATTGTCTCTACATGCCCGTCCTGACAGCAATGACACCTGGATGCCATATGAAAGCCGATCTTTTGAATGTTGTCATCAGTGGGAAGTCGGTTATGGCAGACCCTCCACATCAGAATGCACTACTTCGCTGGAATACATTGGCCCCAGATATTAGAAAATAAGGAAGAGGTTGGATGTTGAGTCCGATACAACCGCCATGCCGCTGCCAGAGAGAAAGATTCTTGCCGATCACCCCAGACAAAGGAATCTGGCACCGAAGTGCAAGTCAGGTTTGCCGCAATGAGACGCCGCAACGCCTCTTCCCCAAAATGCTCCAAAATCAAAGGCAAATTCCAACCCTCGGCGGACCAGAAAGATCGGATAGCAGGACCTCCATTGTCCGAGTTCCTCGCCCTAGAATCCCGGATCTTCCTTCCCCTGTCCGAAAGTGCCCTGACAATCACCGGTCGATGAGGGTGGAACACTACCCTCCCGGCCAGTCTGGCCGACCGTCGAAGCTCTCCAGTGCCACCACCCTCCGCTACCCACCCCTGGTGATGCACCCGCCGCTGTAAAGTAGCCGCCACATCAGCGCCCGCCCCCCCGGAGGCCGGGGAATGGCCCGCCATCTCAGGAATCCCAAGCGTCAATTCCTGGGCCCGCACCCGCCCCTGCGGCCGTCTCCCCGCTCCTCACCTAGCCCCTGTAGCCACACCATCTACCCTCGGATCAGCATCACGACCCAGCCGAGGGCCTCTCGGGATCAGCATCTCGAGCCCTCACCACGGCCAAGTCTAAGAGATATATGAGGTTCCGCCAATTTCTTCCCACGCAAAATCTGTCGCCAAATGGGAGAACTCTTGGACGTCACAAAAGCTTTGCAAGGATGACGCTTACAAAAATATTTCAATTTAAGGAACTCTACCCAAAGTCCCCTCCCATGCCGCAACTTCTACCATAATTTCATAGAGAAGGCATCCATAATATCCTTCAGACACTTGATCCCAAGACCCCCCTCAGATTTAGTCCGAGTAGCAAACCGCCATGCCAACCAACTCCTCTTAGCGACACCATCCTTGCTACCCCAAAAGAATGTCGCAAACATCCTCTCAATCGCCCTGACAACAGCTTTGGGTGGGCAGCATGCTGCCAAAGTATACATAGGGATAGATATCAGAACATACTTATTAAGAACCAGCTTACCCCCAGGAGATAGAATTTTGTTTTGTCATCCCGTAAGCTTCGATCTTATTTTATCAATCAGATCCCTGAACAACCCCGTATTCCTTCTCCCGCACGTTAAAGGGCAGCCCAAATAAGTAAGAGGCAAAGTACCGGTGCAAAAACCAAATAAAGAAGAGATAGTCCGTGCACGATCCTCGGCTAATGGAGTCGCAGTATAAAAGGCAGACTTGGAATAATTAATCTTATGACCAGATACAGCCTCATAACGATGTAACACCTGCAGTAGAGCTCTCAAGCCTGAAATATCCCCCGAAGTGAATATAAGAACATCATCCGCGTAGGCCAAGTGCGAGATACGCGGTCCCCCTATCGGGGTATGAAAAGAAGATCTCCGATTTGTGTCTTGCAGAAGCTTGAGTTCCGAGAAAGCACCTCCGCGGCAATAATGAATAAAGCGGGGAAGAGAGGATCCCCCTGACGGATCCCTCTGGTCGTCGGGAAGAAATCTGCAGGAGATCCATTGAGAAGAACCCCATACCTGATGTCCGCCAGAAGACGATAAATGATATCACAGAAGGCTTCATTAAAGCCAAATCTCCGAAGAACCCGCAAGAGGAAATGCCAATTAACTCTATCATAAGCCTTCTGCATGTCAAGCTTGATTGCCACGTTGCCACCATGATTGGGTTCCCTCATGGATGCCACCATGTCCTGAGCAATAATTATATTGTCAACAATCTCATGCCCTTTAACAAAAGCCCTTTGCTCCGGAGAAATAATTTTTGGAAGAAATTCTCGTAACCTGCAAATAAGAATCTTGGAAATAATCTTGTTACAGAAATTGCAAAGACTAATAGGACGAAAATCTAAAAGATTCCTGGGATGCTCGACTTTGGGGATGAGGAATAAGAAAGTATCGGATATAGAAGCCGGTAGACGACCACCCAAGAAAAAAGAGCCAATGGCTTCCTCCACATCAGCAGTAATAATATCCCAACAAGAAGTGAAAAATCTCCCAGTAAAATCATCGGTCCCGGTGCCGCTAGACGGGTCCATCCCTCGAATAATCTCCAGCAATTTCGATCTATCCGGACACCGGACAAGATCAGAATTGTCCTCCCCAGAGATAATGCTGGGAATAACATCAAGGAAGTCATCATCATCGGTAATAGACTCAGCTCGGAACAACTTAGAGTAGAATAAGGAAGCCTCCATCGCCACCTTCGCATCAGAGCCTGTTTCTGTACCATCAGCACGAATAATCTTCTGGATAGCAGCCTTTCTCTGCCTACTCCGGGTGCACGCATGGAAAAATCGGGTAATCTTATCTCCTTCCAGGTCCCATTTCAGTCTAGCCTTCTGTTTCCAGAAAGACTCCTCAACCTGGACCTTTTGCTTCAGTCTGGCTACAGCCTCCATCCAGGAAGCCCTACCCCTCTCCGAAGGATGAAGTTCATACTCCTCTTCCACCGCCAAGGCAACGTCCTCTGCCTGACGGACCTCCTGAAAAACATCTCCAAAAGTAGATCTGCTCCAGCCGGCCAGGACCTGTCCCGTCGTCCTCAAACGCATACCCAGACTCTCTAGCGCATCATAATGCCAACATGAATCCCAAGCCCGGGCAACCACCGTAAGGAAATCAGGATGAGATGTCCAAAAGTCAAGGAACCGGAAACCTCGACGCTGTAAGGAAGTAACTGGCTGGCAGGATATCAAGAGAGGAGCATGATCTGATTCTGCCCGGTTAAGATGCTCGCAGTAGACCTGGACTCCATCCAGCCAGGAACCCGTCGCCAAAAATCGATCAAGGCGGGATCCCTGTCGGTCAACCCCAGACTGACCATTAACCCAAGTAAAAGTGCTCCCTCTGAAGCCAACATCAGAGAGCCCGGCCGCCAACTGGAAGTCGAGGAAGTCCGCAATAGCCAGCGTGTCAGGTGGTCGGCCTCCAAATTTCTCGTCCAGAGAAGCAATGATATTGAAGTCCCCGTCCACAGCCCAAGGAAAGACAAAGTCCCTGGCTTTGACGTCCAGGAGGTGCCGCCATAGACGCCTCCTCTCCTAACGTGTTCCTGCACCATGAACAACAGACAATCGTACCGGATCCGAGAAACAGCTCAGAGAAAGCTGTATCGTGATAGCCTGATCACAGGAATCAATACAGTTGAGCCCAGTACCCGACTTGCTAAAACACCATATATTACTCTTTTCATTGCAGCAACTAGTATCAAAACCCAACCTCATTTGATAAGAAAGGAGCTTAGAGGATATAACCTTGGGCTCGATAATGGCAAGAACCTAGATAGTGTTGGTCCGACACAAGGATCTGAGACGGCATAAAGTGGATCTGTTCGCCGTCCCCCGAACATTCCAAATAAGGAAATTAACCATGGACCCTCTGGGGGTCCCGCCTATCCCGGGATGTATGTGATCGAAGAAGACGATCCGACTGAGGTGCCATCGACTTCCTTCGCTTACCTGCCACCTTTTTGAAAGGTACCATCTGCCAGCCCTCTTCATGCCCCTCCGGTAGGATAAAGGAAGTTTTATCTTCAGGCAACGACACCATATTATCTCTCGAAGATGAATCATCACCCCAGACGCAGATGGGGCCAAGAACGGGCTCCTCCCACACTACTAAGCTGTGTTCTTCCGTGTCAGAACCATCCGCTATGACACCTTGTCCCAGCTGACTATGGATAATGATAGGAAGGTCCGGTAAAGCGATGGGGCAAATACCCCGCTCTGGCCCCGTTCGCCCGTCCAGACACGATCCCGGAATGCTGTATCCTCCCTGCATGGGACGCCCTACATCCGACCATAAATCCAGCTGGCCCGAAGATGACTCCCCCACGTGCCAGGATGGCGGAACGAAACATGCGTGATTGCCTTCACTCCTCCGCAATCCGGGCTGCGAGGGCTCACTGCTAACATCACGCCCCTGGACGCGCCTCCAAACCTGCTGAATTCCTTTCCCCTTCTCATGCCTGGATCGACGTCGCCGACGGCCCCTGCTGGCAACACGTCCTCCCACCGTGCCACTTTCTTCAAGCGTAACGCCAGAGGAAATAGCGTCAATGACGGGTGGTCTTTCTGCCACGCCCACTGTCGGCGTCACCACCTGGGGTCGACCACAATCACTCTCAACATGGCCATGTAAGCCACAAGCAACACAGTATTGTGGAGTCTGCTCATACACGACCGGCTGCGAACGAACGCCATCAGGAAGTTGGAAGAAAACCTCATGTTGTAATGGTTTACTGACGTCCACTTCAACCAACACCCTAGCAACACTCGGCCTGGAAAATGAAGCTGTTGCTCGGTCCGTATAGAGCAGAGTGCCAAGACCAGAAGCGATGGAGAGAACCGCATTAGTATCAAACATGCAATGTGGAAGCCCGGGGAAGGCAACCCAGATTGGAACTCGCGTATCCTCTCTTATCGGCGAAAAGTCCACCGAAGACCTGAATAACACCATCGGAACCCGTCCAACGAACCAGCAGTCCTTGGATCTAAACCGAAGAAAATCGCTCTCCTCATGAGGACGGATGAGGACGTGACGATCGTCAATGGTCTTAACTTCAATCAAACCCCTGAATCCCCTCGAAGCAAAGTCCTTCTTAATGGCCTCACTCGGGAGTCTCCGCCGAGCAAACTTTTCGATAAGGTCCAAACCACATGGCGCTGTGAGGGCCTCCATGTCCGACGGGAAGAAAACGACCACCTTTCGACCGTCAACAGCAATAGCTGGATGATAGGATACCCTCGACGAACCGGCCGCCAAACCCATCGCTGAGCGCCCCACCACCGCTGCAGCATAACTAACCGGGCCATTCTTCCCACCGCCTGCCCCCGTCGTCTGAGTCGACGTGACCGAGGGAGCCATCGGTGGCCTCACCTCCGCGTCAATACCGACGGAGCCCCCCCCCGCAACCCCACCTCCCCCACGAACGGGCGCCTGAATCGGCAGCGCTCGGGGGCCAGAGGGGACGGAGCCCCCCACCGTAGCATCCGTCGCAGACGACGGCCTCACCTCCGCGTCAGTACTAGAGGAGGGCCCGCAAAGAGGGGCGGAGCCCTCCCTCCCCTCCCCGGAACCCGACCTCCCCCTCTGGCAGGTGCCTGAACCACCCTCGACAGCGCCAGGGGGCCAAGGGGGGGCGGAGCCCCCCGTCGATGCTTCCATCCGTCGATCGCACGTAATCGCCCAAAATCGCCAGGGACAGCGCTCCGCAATCCGCGCAATCTCAATCCTCAAGCATATATATATATATATATATATATATATATATATATATATATATATATATATATATATATATATATAAATATATATATATACATAAAATATATATATATATATATATATATATATATATATATATATATATATATATATATATATATATATATATATTTTATATATATATACATATACATACATACAAACACACATATATTATATATATTTTTTTACATCTATAAATATATAAATATATAAATATATATATATATATATATATATATATATATATATATATATATATATATATATATATATATATATATATATAGTTTAATACCACATTGCACAAAGGTAGCTAAGAAAATTATATATTATATTTTCTCAAGGTAAGTAGAATCAAAATAGAAAATATTGTGCATATTATATTTATATCCCATTAACAAAAAATACTTTCCGTATTATAAAATAAGCTACAATTATATATACACATCTATATATCTACATGGACACTGTTGGTCATACTGCATGACCTACATGGGCTTGTGCTCAGTTCGGGTCCACTTTGACTAGTTTAGTACAACCGGGTTTTCCTAAAATTCAATAACCTAATTAATAAATAATAAAACATTTTATAGGGGTTAAGTCGTAACTTGGCCTGGTTTTTCTAATTAGAACAATCCTATGGCTCGGCTTTCCCCTACCATGGCTAAGCACTAGTCAAAGCACGCCATAGTACTATCCGTGCCATGATTTTTGGTCACCTTGTACTCCAATTTCTAACCATGACTAAAATTATCTACCGTAATAATTAACTAATTATTTATTTATAAAATCTAAAAATTACCATCTAAATAAAATAAATAAAAAATAGAAATATTCCAAAAAAAAATAGGAAGGGGAGCTACAAATCTACCCACCTTAAAAAATAATTTTGTCCTCAAAATTCTAATACATAATTATTCTTAAAATTCAAAGTCCACCATTACCTTAATCTCCTCAATTTAATTTCTCAAAATATTTTATAACCTTCTCTAGCCATTTTATAACTCTGAATACTTGATGACTTCTACCCACCTTTGGTCACACTACTCCATCAATTTTCTTGTCGCTAAAACTTTATAATCTTCTAACTAGCTGCTAACAATTCTTCCAACAGATATCTACTGCATGAGACATCTTTAATCTTCTCCTATCTATCCAGCAACCCAAAATTTAACAAGCACAAATTTACACAAGTAGTTAAGAAATATTAATAAATACTAATAAGCATGACCATTCATTGCTCTGAAATAAGAAGGACAGGAAGATAAGAAAGAGTAGTCAAGAGCAATTATGAAGTTTCAGAGCGGTAGAGCGTATCCAATGATACCGATAGAAAGAATGTTTATGAACCATTGACTTATCTGCTAGATGGGCTACTCTAGTCCAGTCACTTGCTACGTCGAAGAACCCTTATTTCTTAGAGGGGCTTGCAATCTGTGCAATACAGAAGTTCTGCTCTCGAAATTCTAAACAAGGTTCCATAATGGAACAGAATTTGAGAAATCAAGATTGTGATCTTTTCCGTGGTTATTTAAACACACGAGCAAGGGATATAAATGCAATGCAAGATTGTATCGCGACTTCCAGGTAGACAAAATAAGGGTTATGAATGACTTCGCATCCTAAAAGGTGGAGACTACATCATAGGTATAGGGACCCATTTCAAATAGTTCGATTTTCTAGTCCGAAAATGGTGGTACGTATGGATGGATTTTACTGGGTCTTAAAGGGGCTTCCTGATTGGATATCACTCGTTGGTTGGATGAACCTTGGATTTCAATCTATATTGACGGGGCAAGATCCCAATGACAAAACTATTTCTACTAGGTTAGGGTGACCTGGAATAAGTTTTAACACAAGTGGTTGAGCTAGTTGCCAGTCAGGTTGGTTAGCTAGGTTCCTAAAGTCCAAAATGTGCCTTCAGTAACTTTTGTGTTTAGGTAGCACATGAAGCCTCAATTGGGTGGCACACTAGTGGCATTTGCGTAGTGGGCTTCGAGTAGAGCACAACCGTGTATTGGGTCGAAGGAATTGAGTCGGGGCTGAGGTTCTAATTGGAGTCGAAAAGTATACCGGTATTATGGTAAGGGTTATAGCTAGTCCTTTTGACCTAAAAGTCGTACCATAAAAATAGAGTACAAGGGGACGTGTTTGAGTGGGACCTCGATGAAGGTGGACTCGTCTAGATCTTGCATATGAAGTTTATTGGAAGGTAACAGTTGGTCTCGTGCTCCGAATATTAATGGCACGGCCGGGGGCACAAAATGGTCTAAATGGAAAGTGGGAGTCCATGGGGCACTAATTATCTTCCTAATGGAAATTATTCTAATCATTCGGTAGTCCTCATATATCTCAAAATTTTAGAAGGCTTACAGTCTACCCACCTTAGAAGCTAGGATATGGTTTTAGTAATAATGAGGTTAAAAGGATTCCAAAGTCTGGGTATTGCACCTCGACTCTTGCTAATAAAGAATAAGGCAAGGCGTAACGGGGTACGGTAGATATAAGTCAAGTCCAGGATCGTTCCTCAATAAATGGAAAACGAGTGTGTCAAACGAGTGTGGTCGATAAAAGGAGAACGATCTACTCGTCTATAGTATACAAGAGTTATCGACGGGGTAACCAACTCTAAGGCACATCATATGAAAAGATTTTTAACAACTGAGTCATAAATTTCTATTTGTGTCAAACCTGCCAGACTATTGTCACAAGGGTTCTAGTTAAACCAAGCTTCAAACAAATGATTAGAGGCTCACACCATTTGGTCTCTTGAGGATAGGTAGTCTCCTAGGTTGGCATTTGATCAAGGAAATGATCCTAATCATTCTCGGACTCCAATGACTAGAAGATCAAGATAGTAGATTTAGTGTCGAAGGGAGGACGAGTTACTCAAGGCAAGGTTCTAGTCACAGGGTTGGCCGATGGTAGCTACACTTGTGTATACAACTATCATAACCATGGGGGATACTCGGTATCTATCTACCAATTACGAGCTTTCGTCTTTCCAAACCAGTGAAAGACAAAAAAATAATAAAGAGTTCAAGAAAGATGTCACTGGGTACAATTACGTGATTCAAGGTGAATGTATAATTCAAGAAAAATTGTCAAAGCAGTCGCGGATGAGATCCTAGAGCCATCTACATCTCAATCCACGTAGGTTAATCAGAGAAAGAGCGAACCGGGTGCACTAAAGTTGATCAGACCGTAGTACATCGATTCTGATTAGACAATATGTTCGTAGGCGTCCCCTATAAACATATGTCTTGAATCAAGCTCGATAAAAGAGTAAGCTTGCAAAACTAGGTTGTAATAGCAGCATTGGTCAAGATAGTCAAAATACAAGTATGCGAGATTTTTGAAAGGAGACACAAGTAGTTCGAGTTTTGAGAGAATCAAAACCTTACCTGGTGTTATTGCTTATATAGGCATCCTACTATCTTCTTATCTTTAAGTCCTTGGTCGACTAATGGGTTATGGACTTCTGAATTCTACATTCTAGGTAACTTATTAGTGTCAGTCAATTATCTCGTCAATAGATCACAATGACCACATAATGCGAGGTTGGGAGACATGCCACAGAACTTCTACTAGTATTGGCTTTGGGTCTTATGGAACACACAGGATATTCTCTTATCCTCTATAGTATCCTAAACTTGTAATTACGTCTGAAGTCATCTCACCGAGAATTATGCCTCGCCCGTATACTCTGGCTGTGGCAAACCCTTGGTTCCGTGATTCAATAGTGATAGGCTATCAGATACTCTACCTTACATTGACACAAGGTCAAAAGAGGTCAACAAAGATATAGTTTTAGCAATGTTCTATAACCTACGATTCCTTGAAATAATTCAACTCTATGGGTCGTGCCTCGCCAGTGCGCTGCTGACTGGCCCTCGCAGTCGTTAAAATTACTCTAACTATATTCCTAAGAACTTCAAGGGCTGCTAGAGATTCAAACTAGTCGACTATGATAAAGCGTAACCATCTGCCTATAAGTCTCAATCCTTAAAGTAAAAGATTGATTGGGGAGAAAATAATTGAAGACAAGGAAAACTAGAACATCATAATATTTATTTTATATATATTTCAAATGGTTGAGGGGAAAACTGGAATCAAATCTGCCTCGAGATTCGTATACAAATAACAGAATCAGAAATTATAAATCAATTCCTTACAGCAAAATAGAATTTAAATAGACAGTTCTAACTTATGATATAAGATTTATACCTAAATAGAGCAAAAAAAAAATTGAACAGTTTATCAAGATTAATGCCTTAATTCTAGGTAAGCCTAATTTACCAAGTGATTAGTATATCCACATCAGATCATATCGTCATATCAAAAGCAAGAGTGTACCTATAGGGATCTAGCAAGCTATCTAAATTTAATAATTCTAAATTACATGGCCTATCTAACAACCTTAACTATCCAACGGTCAATTTGAACAAGGGACTCATATTCCTAGTCATTCTCTTAAATTAATTTAACCTAAGTTGTGAATGAGCATTTTCTAGTCGCAAGCTTGCAATGGTACGACTAACTTAAGTACCATCACGAGTTTGCAATCTTTTGCGAAAACTTACCTGCATGGGCCGCCACAAAAACTTGTCACGACCCGCACCCGCTTTTCGGATACGAGACGTGTCCAAGCTAGCCTACGTCGCAGAGTCGGCGGTAGAACGCTGTCACGGCCAAGATGCTCAAAATCATAAAATATAACATCTGCTGCTCATTCATATTTCTAAATTTGTTACAACATTTACAACATTTATAATTAAAGAAAATACAAGACTTTATAATTAATGAAAATGATACAACTGCTATCTATTTCTAGGTTCCTGTCTGCAAGTACACCCTTATCTCCCAAAGCTAAGTGAAGCCACAGTTAACCTGAAAAATGTTGGTTTCCAGTCAGGAATGGAACAAGTAAACAAACCGACGGCAATGTGAAAACACAGTAGAATTAACAAGACATGAAAATAACATATGGAAAATGAAAACTAGAAAGTAACTGATGACGTGACAAGTTGTGAAGGAGACAAGAAAAACAAATAAAAGACAAATATCTATGTGGTGTGAAATATCCTTTTCGACATGTGAACGGCTAGGGGATAAATACGGTACCCTGCACGTGTCGTGTGCAGCTACTACCAGTCAAGATTAGACATATTGGGATAGTTCTGGGTAGTCCACATGTCTACTAAGATATTTTCCCTTTCGACTACTCCGTGTGACGAGCATGTCAACAAGCAGCAAGACATATGTATAAATATGAAATGAAAAGACTACTATGAATCGAAAGCAATCAGAAAGTGCACTTACATGAGGTCCTTAGCTGGAGAAACCAATAGTACAACCACATCAGATGAGTCACTAAAGTCAACACAAGAAAAAAGTCTCTGGATGCTAAAATAAATATTACCAATGTTCTCAGAATAGTCAAATTAGCTAGGATTGCCTATCCTTAAGTACAATTCTGGACACAGGGGCAAAACTATAATTTTGGGTCAAAACGGTGTCCGTCGTTGGACCCGCTTTGCACCGAAAAGTGTGCCAGAGTCAACGGTATCTAAAGTCGTCAAGCTAAATGTCAACAGGTCCCGTTTTCTGATATGAATCCAACCGTATGTCCAAAGTTGGATTCCGGCGGGCCGTGCACAAAATCGCCCGTTGAGTCGGATCGTAGGGCCCACAAAACGGCGGTCCGATTCAACTGTCTCAGAATTAGACCAAACTTGGCATACATGACCAAAAAAATAATAAGGTCATGTTGGCGCAAGTTTTGTCATGATCAGACGAGCGTGCACAAAGTAATTGGAAAATTTGTACAGAGGACGATACGGTAAATTTTGACGGATACACATCAAATTCGTCGCGCACACGCGACCAATTTGAATTTCGTCAAAGCCCACACGTCCACGAAGCCGTTACGCACCTTTCGATGCTTTCGGTTCGCGACCACGTCTTTCGGATTGGCGGGACGCACGTCGTATCGAATGATTTCTAAGTTTTCGAAAACAATTTTCTCAGTTTTTTCCTGATTTTCAAATCGGTTTTAAACAGAAAATAACCAACTAAAAATTAAACTAAAAATAGTGTCTCAATCTCGGTTATGTTGTCTACAAGTCTGTTCAAGCAATTTTCCAAGTTTCACGATATCCGGGTCGTAAATCGACCGCCAACTTTGGGTTTTGGGACAGTTTCTAAATCAAGAAATCGAGATTTTTCTCAATTTTGGAGCTCGTTTTCCATTGCGTACAAAGCGAATTTATTCAAACTATTTGAAGAAGGTTGTACAGGGTAGGGTTGTCGACGTACCTGACCAAAAGGTTTGCAAAATGGCAGGGTAACGACGGAGAAATCACGTCGTGAACTGGGGCATCTGCAGCCGTTGCTGCTATCACACGCATGGCGCGCGTGCGGCCGACTCCGGCCACGCGCGACAGTGGTGCCAGCGGCCGAGGGTGCGCGTGTGGGTGGCGGCATCGTGGAGTTAGGGTTTGGGGTGTGCTCGCGTTCTCCTTCGCTATATTAATATTGGCCGAACAAAAGGTGAGTGGGGGGTTCCGCTCGGCTGGGAGTATGGGGAATGCCCGCTCGGGCTTGGGCCCAGGGCTGAGGGGGAATGGTCGGGCTGGGTTTTCCTGGGCTGCTTTGTTGTGGGCCGGTCTGGCTGCTGTTTTGTTTAGATTTTCTTTCTTTTTCTTTTTCTATTAGCAATAACTAATACATATATATATATATATATATATTTTTTTAATACATATATATATATATATATATATATATACATATATATATATACATATATATACATATATATATATATATATATATATATATATATTAAAAGAATCCCTTCTTTTATTAATCAAGGCTAAAAATGTCGAAGCACGAACACGTATACAAGGCAGAAATAGAGAAAGCCTATACAAGTATACCACAAAAGGATCTAAGTTGGGAGAGAAAACTCGATTCCCCAAAGCTAGGTAGGGATCGAGGACCAGAATGCTTTCGTACTGTGGGAGCAGAGGGTGCTCCGTTTACGACATTGCCGGAAGACTTCCTTAATGAGCTGGTCGGCTGAGTATTGGTAACCCGCGTATCTCGCCTTGTTGCGATTCTTCCAGATCGCCCATGTAGCGGACGCTGCTACGATCTGGTGGTCGTGGGAGGCTGAACCCCAGTTGTCCGCCAGATCGTGGAAGCGTCCGCCACCTGGTGCTATATTGAAGTGCTGGTTAAGGGTCCTCCAGATCCTACCTGGCAGACTCCCCTCCCAGAAGATGTGGTCAATTGTCTCCGTCTGACGATCGGAGCAACAATTGCAAGCTGACGCTAAGCTAATCCCGATGGAGTTAAGGATCTCGTCCGTCGACAGTTTCTTTCTTATGACTCTCCACATGAGGAAGGACCATTTCTTAGGCATATATATATATATTTATATATACAAATATATGTATACATATATATATATTTATATATATACACCTACATATATATTTATATATATACACCTATATATATATATATATATATATATATATATATATATATATATTTATTTATTTATTTATTTATTTATTTATATACATTTATACATACATACACACATATTATATATTTTTGTTTTGTTTTTTTATACACACACATTATATATATATATATATATATATATATATATATATATATATATATATATATATATATATATATGTATATATTTTGTTTTTTTTTTGGGGGGGGGGGGGCCCGGTGGGGGTGGGGGGGGGGTCCGGGGGGTGGGGGAGCCCGGGGGTGGGGGGGGGGGAGCGGGGGGGGGGGGGGGGGGGGGGGGGGGGCGGCAGGGGGGGTGTTCGGCAGCGGGTGCCACCCGGGGCCGCGGCCAAAGCCGCCCAGCCACCCCGGGTGGAAGGGAGGGCTCGAACCCAGCCCACCCCTAGGGGAGCCAACCCTCCTAACCACAAGAGCTAGGCCATATATATATATATATATATATATATATATATATATATATATATATATATAGATATATATATATATATATATAGATATATATATATATATATATATATATATATATATACGTACACGAATTTATATATACACATATATGTATACATGGTAATATATATATTTATATATAAAAAAAAAATTTACACACGTATTATATTATATATTTATATACGTACACATATTTATATATACACATATATGTATACATGGTAATATATATATATTTATATATATAAGCATTTACACCCATGTATATAAATAACATGTATATATTTATATACATTATTAAATTCGAGAAATATTTAGTGTTTTTATATAGAAGGTACATAAATATATTTAGAATTTAATAATGAATAAATAAATAACAATGAATAAATAGATTCATGTAGAAGGCAAATAAATATATGGAAGGCAAATAAATTCTATGTTAAATAAATAAATAAATAAATAATAATGTATAGGATGAAATGTAACACTAAAAGTTTTGGGAGATAATAATATATACCAGTAGACATATATATATATATATATATATATATATATATATATATATATATATATATATATATATATATATATATATATATATATATAGTCTAATACCACATTGCACAAAGGTAGCTAAGAAAATTGTATATTATATTTTCTCAAGGTAAGTAGAATCAAAATAGAAAATATTGTGCATATTATATTTATATCCCATTAACATAAAATACTTCCCGTATTATAAAATAAGCTGCAATTATATATACACATCTATATATCTACATGGACACCGTTGGTCGCACTGCACATATATATATATATATATATATATATACATATATATATATATATATATATATATATATATATATATATATATATATATATATATAGTCTAATACCACATTGCACAAAGGTAGCTAAGAAAATTGTATATTATATTTTCTCAAGGTAAGTAGAATCAAAATAGAAAATATTGTGCATATTATATTTATATCCCATTAACAGAAAATACTTCCCGTATTATAAAATAAGCTACAATTATATATACACATCTATATATCTACATGGACACCGTTGGTCGCACTGCATGATCTACATGTGCTTGGGCTCAATTCGGGTCCAGTTTGACTAGTTTAGTATAACCGGGTTTTCCTAAAATTCAATAACCTAATTAATAAATAATTAAACGTTCTATAGGGGTTAAGTTGAAACTTGGCCTGGTTTTCCTAGTTAGAACAATCCTATGGCTCGACTTTCCCCTACCATGGCTAAGCACTAGTTAAAGCACGCCACTGCACTATTTGTACCATGATTTCTGGTCACCTTGTACTCCAATTTCTAACCATGACTAAAATCATCTACCGTAATAATTAACTAATTAATTATTTATAAAAATCTAAAAATCACCATTTAAATAAAATAAAATAAAAATAGAAATATTTTAAAATTTTTGGGAAGGGGAGCTACATCAAGGAATCATATAAAGCCTCAATAATATCCGAAAACCTATGAATACCTAAGATCACTTCAACTTATAGTCCATACCTCGCCAGTGCACAGCTGTCTGCAGTGAACCTGCAGTCTCCATAATTCAGATAAATGGCTGCAGTGCGCAACTGTCCCGCCATAGTATGTCATCGAATAGTCTTTCAACTTTATAAGATTTCGAAAGGAGCTTCCAAAAAATTCAAACGAGTTCTAAGTTTCTAATCATGATAGAAATAGATATAGATATTTGTTCTTTAAGTATCATTTCTTGAGAATGAAGGGTCGATTATCAAGAGAGAGAAAATATTGAGCTATGCAAGGAGAAGTATCCAATCGTTAACCTTTCTCTATTGAAGGATTTGAGGGCATGAATTTGATTTTGGTCAAAATCGATTGAGTTTGTTTTCAAAATAGAGAGAGTGAAATTTGGGTTGACTCGACTCTTGGGAGAACTTAGAAATTTTTTAACTTATGATAGAATAATTCTAGAAATAATCAAAATGGAAGATAAGCAAGTAATATCTAGTCTATGGCTTAATGGTTATAAAATACTTGAATTGGCCTAAGAAAAGTCAATTGGTAAATCGATAAAAACCAATGAGAAAAATTTAAGATGGCTAATTCAAAAGCCTAAGAGTATTAGCCATGGAAATGCCAAAACTTCTAAATTAGAAATAAGCATACCCTAAAGGATTTATAAACTAATAGAGATAGGGAAGAACATGATCTCTAAAAAGCTGCGGGTTTGTAATCACGACATCGAATCTCTATAGTACTCTAGGAGATGCGAAAATTCAATAATAACAATAATAAACAATCACACAATCGACCTATGTTGTGATGAGATTCCTAGTCTAACAGGTTCTCCAATAGTACTCTAAGGCCTAAGAACAATTAGGATGAGACCTGCATGGGCCACCACTAAAAACATGTCATAATCCACTCCCGAATATTCGAATACGAGTCTGGCACGTCTAGCCTACGTTGTAGACACAACGTAGTAAACTGTATGTAAAACTCATAAATCCTCAAATGAATAATCTCAATCATACTCATCACAGCTTCTATACATCGCACCCAGAACACAATTACCATGACCATCACAAACATCACTATGTTTTAGTGTACACATTTACAATAAACGTCCGAAAACAAATCCGATAAATGTAAAGCAATTATTAATACAGTCATCCAGGTACATTAATAGGTACTACATCAGCCTCAAGACAGAAATGTGAATCTATACAGTATGTTCCTATACCCAATCCAAGTCTCTATTTCTGAACAACATCTACTCCAGCATCAGCTATCTTCTACAGTGATCCATAGCCAGGATAGAAGTCCTCATCAACCTCACCTGCAACGTATCCAGTTAGAAAAAGGAATAAAAAACAACCTCGACAAGAAATACTATACAAAATAAATCTGAAATGCACAAGTAATGATATGGACTAACCTGCAATATGAAACAATAATACCAGAACTGAAACAACTAACAAGACAATCAATGCAATAGTGAATTTAAAATATTGCTCTATGTTGACCCAAACAGGATCACAGTCAACCTAATCTTGAAAATTAACAAAACAATATTTGTCATAGTCTAATTTGACACATCAAGCTCGAAATCAATCTACTCGGCTCATTGGTTCTAGATCACAGCTGCTTAGAGTTTTACTATTTTGTGTATACTGGAGTCTGTATTTTTTATTGTTCTTGAGTATAGGATGATGTACGTTGGGTCATACTGAGCAACTTTGGGCTAGACATAGCTTTATAGGTTTACTTAGCCCAAATCCCAATCAACCCATTCATCCAAAAGCCCATAAAGAACATTCTGTCCATAGAAGACAGAGTTCGGGCCGAACTCTGCCTCCCACAGAATTCGGGCCGAACTCGGTCCCCTAAAATTCAGGATGCTGATTTTTAGGTCTTGATCACTGTTAGTTGTCCAACGGCCAAAAATTTGAATTATTCATACCGAATTCTGGCCGAATTCTGCCTACCCCAAACCCTATAAATAGGCCTTGGTTTCTCTCATTTGAAACCATCCACTTCTCTTCTTCTTCTCTTACATAGCCTATATATTCAAGAGCCTTACCTTCCCATCCACTTAGCATTCAAACTTCCCAACCGTCCAAGTTGCTCGGTACGATCCAGCTAGAAGTTTGAAGTGCAAGAAGTTGTAAGTCACTTGGAAAAGTCCAAGTTTTACCAAAGCGATCATTGAAAGAAGTTTGACGTGCTCTTCTGTGAAAAGGCACGTGGTTGTAACCCTATTTCACAAATAGTGGATTTCAATCCTGAGCTAGAGTTCTCAGGCCTGGACTAGTCCTCCACGAGAAAAACCAGGTTAAAAATCTTGTTGTGCTGTGCTTGCTCTCTACTATTTATTTCCGCATTTTTTTTACTCTGATTATTTAGTTGGTGAAGAAAGTTTAAATTTTTAATTGATCATTTTTGTTATAAACTCTATTCACCCCCTCTAGATTTGCCTACCTGTACTTCAATTGGTATCAGAGCTCTGTTCTCTTATCAAGGACTAACATCCTAAGAGCTTATCCATGGCAACCACTCAACCCATGTTGTCCAATCACGGTGAAGGGCAATCCACTCATAGGCCCCCCCTATTTGATGGAACAAACTACACCTATTGGAAAACAAGGATGAGTTTTTATCTCAAGTCGCTAGACTTCGACCTGTGGACCATTGTCACCGATGGTTACAAAAAGCCCTCCAGGATAGTTGTCAATGATAATCTCGTTGAGAAGCCCCATGACAAATATTCTGACGAGGAGAAGAAACAGGCGAGTCTAGACGCGAGAGCTATTAATGTTTTATTTTGTGTAATAGACAGGAATGAGTTTAACAGGGTCTCAACATGCACCACCTCTCACGAAGTATGGAGTCTTCTAGAAGTGACGCATGAAGGAACCACCCAAGTCAAGGAGTCAAAAATAAGTCGTCTCACTCAAGAATATGAGGCATTCAAGATGAAGCCAAATGAGACGATCACACAAATGATTACAAGATTCCTCGACATCATCAACCCATTGGCTTCTCTTGGCAAACAATATACAAATCACGAGAAGATCCGCAAGATACTTAGAGGGCTACCAAAGATTTAGAACCCTAAGGTGACAGCCATCATAGAAGGAAATGATCTCACTACAATGTCCATGGAGACTTTGATGGGAAAGCTGATGACTCATGAGCTTGACCTCAAAGACTTCGAAGAGCCTGCTCCTAAGGCAAAGGAGATTGCCCTTAAAGCTCACCGTCAAAGGGCTTATCCTGAAGAGACGGATGACGACAACTCGGAAGGTGATGATCAAGCTCTCCTTGTCCGCAACTTCAAGAAATTCCTTCGCTTCAATCGAAGAAAGAAGGAACCACAAGAAGATGACGAAGAAGAGCCAACATGCTACGGCTGCAAGAAGACTGGACACGTCCGAAAAGATTTTCCATTCGCAAAGAAGAACAACCGATATGAGAAACCATACAAGAAAGCTTCCTCAAGAAAATATGCCAACACAAGCATTTGGCATGAAAGCGAAGCTAGTGACTCCGAGGAAGAAAATGACTCTCCTCAAGACACTACCAACGTATGCCCAATGGCAACATCCGACAAGGTAACTAGCGAAACTCTCGATGATTTCACTTTTGATGAACATGGCGATGTATTCAATGATTTACTCAATGACCACAAGAAAGTCATTGGTAAATATAAACATGCCAAGGAGAAGATCAAAAGTTATGAAGTCGAGATTCAAAGACTCTCTTCATTGCTAGATAATATTAAAGACACTTCATCCACGGAAGTCACAAATGAGGTGTCTAAGCTTAAATTAAGCCTACATGATGCCGAAGCACGTATTGAAAAGCAAACACAAGAGATCACAGCACTCAACACTGAGCTTGCTGAAGAAAAGAATAGACACAAGATCTCTATTACTAAGATTTGTGGTTTGAATACTAAGATTAGTGAACTGCAGGCTGTCTCTAAGAAATTAGAGACTAGATTGGGAAAACAGATTGCTCAACCTCAAACCCAATCACATGAGTCACACACAAAGCACAACACCACTCAAACTAGTCAAACACGTCATTCACCTGCAGCACGCAAACATGCTTACATGTACACCCACTTCCATAAAGCACACAAACCATATGCACGTAGATATTCTTCTCATCATTCTAATATGACACATAATCACCATGCTACACATAGATACAATCATCACTATGTTGCACATAAACAAAATTGCCACCACACTGCATATAGATACAATCATCATCCTGCTACTTCATATAGTCATTATCATGATGCTCCACACCACTCCTATCATGCTACACATAGACATCATCAACATGCTCCTAACATAAATAGGAATGCTACTTGTACCTATTGTAGATTGCATGGACACATCTCACCACAATGTAGAGTTAGGAGATTAGTAGACATGAATATATATGCATGGTTGCCAAAAACTAACTTTTCATGACCCTCAAGAACTTGGGTACCAAAGGTCACATCTACTCTTGATGTAGGTGGACCTTCCCTCCTCAATTAAGAGTAAGTGAATTCTCGATAGTGGATGCTCGCGACATATGACGGGAGACGTAAATCTTTTCGCATCACTATCGATGAAGAGAGAAGGATATGTATCATTCGACAACAACTTAAAAGGGTATATTATAGGTAATGGTACTATTGGTCATCCTCCTTCTCTTGTAATAAAGGATGTCTGCCTAGTGACCGAGTTAAAGTATAACCTGCTCAGCATAAGTCATCTTGCTGATCATGGATATGATATTAACTTTGGACAAAATAAATGCTATATTTATGATAGGTCAACAGGAGACATCGCTTTTGAAGGGATAAGAGAGGATAACATTTACATTTTCTATCTAGAGATACTAACAGTGCAGGAAGATGCCTTTATGCTCACAAGGATGAAAAATTTATTGTCGCACCAGCGTCTTGGTCATGCCAATATGGATACTATATACAGACTATCGACTAAGAAGCCAATTAGAGGCTTGCTCGACATCACATTCAAAAAGGACACGATATGTGGCGAATGTGAATTGAATAAGGCAACCAAGTCCTCATTTCAGTCCATAAACTCTGTAAGTACTACTAGACCCTTGCAATTACTTCATATGGATTTATTTGGTCCTAGTAGAGTAGCCAGTCTTGGTGGAAAACTCTACGTTTTTGTTATAGTAGATGACTTTTCTAGTTTTACTTGGATTTTCTTTCTTACAAACAAGTGATGCCATTTCTGTTTTCAAAATTTTTGGTAAAAAGGTTCAAAACGAAAAAGGCTACATGATTACTCGAATCCGAAGTGATCATGGAGACGAATTTGAAAATACTGATTTTAAAAAGTTTTGTGATTTAAATGGTTTTAATCATGAGTTTTCTTGTCCGAGAACTCCTCAACAAAATGGTGTTGTGGAACGGAAGAATAGGACTCTTGGCGATATGGCTAGAGTCATGTTAAATTAATTCTCTCTTCCAAAATATTTTTGGGCTGAAGCTGTCAGTACAGCGTGCCATATTTTAAATAGGGTGCTCATTCGTCCTATTACGAAGAAAACACCCTATGAGCTTTGGTTTGGAAGAACTCCAAACGTTTCATATTTTAGAGTTTTCGGTTGTCGATGTTTTATCCTTAACACCAAAGACAACTTAGGCATATTTGATGCCAAAGCTGACGATGGTATTTTTCTTGGCTATGCGGCCAAGAGCAAGGGATATAGAGTGTTCAACAAACACTCATTAATTGTGAAGGAGTCTACCAATGTGACTTTTGATGAGGATAACAGTGCAGCAACTACTCTTGATGATGATGTTGAGCCATCAACTTCTACTCCAATGAATACCACCACTGAAACCAATTCTCTGGAGGGCTTGCCAAAGAAATTCTCTTTCAAGCTGTCACATCCAGAAAACTTGGTCATAGGTGAGGTTTCACGCGGAGTAAGCACTCGATCATCATTGAGAGACTTCATTGTTAGTACTGCCTTCATTTCATAAATTGAGCCGAAAAATATTTTAGAAGCTTTTAATGATAAGTTTTGGATTTTTGACATGCAAGAAGAACTCAACCAATTCGAGAGGAGCCAAGTTTGGGAGCTCGCTCCTAGGCCAGCCAATCACTCGATTATTGGTACGAAATGGGTTTTTCGCAATAAAGTAAATGAAGATGGTTCAGTTACACGCAACAAAGCTCATCTAGTAGCTCAAGGATACAACCAAGAGGAAGATATCGACTACGATGAGACGTATGCTCCTGTTGCAAGACTTGAATCCATTCGGATGCTTTGTGCATTTGCTAACTTTCAAAACTTTAAACTATTTCAAATGGATGTAAAAAGTGCTTTCTTGAATGGATTTATTAAGGAGGAAGTGTTTGTAAAACAACCTCCTGGTTTTAAAAATCACAAGTTTTTCGACCATGTTTTCAAACTCAAGAAAGCGTCATATGGCCTCAAACAAGCCCCTAGAGCTTGGTATGAACGGCTAAGCAACTTCTTGCTTGAAAAAGGTTTTTCAAAAGGGAAAGTTGACACTACACTCTTTATAAAATCTTTCAAAGACACTATTCGCTTAGTGCAAATTTACGTTGATGATATTATATTTGGTTCTACTGATGAAACTCTCTGTTAAGATTTTGCTAAGTGTATGCAGACCGAGTTTGAAATGAGCATGATGGGAGAGCTCAATTACTTTCTTGGACTACAAGTCAAACAAACATCAAATGGAACTTTCATCTGTCAGTCAAAGTATACAAAGGACATGCTGAAGAAATTTGACATTGACAACGTCAAACCAATCGGCACCCCAATGGCTACTACAACCAAACTAGAACCAGATGAAAGCGGCAAACCTGTTGATCAACGTAAGTATCGAGGTATGATAGGCAATCTACTTTATTTAACTGCTAGTCGCCCTGATATTATGTTTAGCGTTTGCCTGTGTGCTAGATATCAAGCAAATCCTAAGGAATCACACATGTCCGCTGTTAAGCGTATCTTTCGATACCTTAAGGGTACGGTTACAGTGGGCATATGGTATCCCAAATCAACATCATTTGACCTCATTGGGTACTCTGATACTGATTTCGCTGGATGCAATGTCGGCCGTAAAAGTACAAGTGGCACATGTCATTTATTAGGAAAGGCTCTAGTCTCTTGGTTTAGCAAGAAGCAGAATTCTGTCGCACTATCCATAACAGAAGCTGAATATATCACAGCTGGTCGTTGTTGTGCACAAATTCTGTGGATGAAGCAAACCCTTGAAGACTATAACTTATCTTTTATGTACATTCCTATTTTTTGTGACAACACTAGTGCTATAAAACTCACTAACAATCCCATATGTCACTCACGCACGAAGCACATTGAAATTCGTCACCACTTTTTGCGTGATCACCAACAGAATGGCTCTATTAATTTAGAATTTATTGATATTGTTCATCAGTTGGTCGATTTCTTCACAAAACCATTATCCGAGGAGCGGTTCAATTTTTTTGTCGGAAATTAGAAATTTTAGATGAAACGGTTATACATTAAATTGGCCTGCGTGATTATCGATTATGTCACGATTCTCTATGCTGACTTTGTTATGGGTACAAGTCGAAAGGGTCCTTCTGACAACAAGGCGTAAAAGCCTAAGCGACACGGTGCACTAGTCTTCGGACTACCGCTAGCTGGGATCCGGCCCCTGCAGCTACCCCATAGCAGCTTCACCATATTGATTTCTGTCATAACTCCTTAGTTATTATATGGTTAATTTTTATTTATAGCCTGCTTCATTTGAATTTCTAACTCCAATCTTGTTTTTAGTCATATCTTTGACCATTTATTCACTTTTATTTCTCCATTTTTCTTTCTATTTTCTACTTGAGGTTCTGGCCCAAGGGACCAGAACTCGGGCCAAACTTTGTCCCACCCAGAGTTCGGGCAGAGTTCGGCCTCCTTGTTCCAGAAGCTCAGATCACTCTCAGTCGTTGATCTGTTCTTCATCCGATGGTTCCTGTTTCACCCGACCAGCCGACCAAAGGGACATAAATTCGAAAATCTCTCTCTCTCTCTCTCTCCTCCATTGTCTTCTTCCTACATCTCCACACATATTTCCTTCAAAACCCTAACCCTAGAAGGCTCCCATCCTTGAGAAATCTCTCTCCAAACTCAAGGAAGTCAATCTTGGAGTTATTCTCCTCCATCTTAGGTCTCTTTTAAGGTATATCTCTCTCTTTCTCTTCACATCTCAATTTTTTTTCATGGCACCTAGGTTGCTTGGTAGGGGTAAAAGACCAAGGAGAAGTATTGGTGAATCCTCTACTAATCCTAACCCAAACCCTCAACCTAATCCTCCACAACAACCTATTCCCTATCCTCCTCCTAACTTGGTGCACCCTCTTTTTAATCCACCTCCACCCATCAATGCCGACACATACGATGACCGCCTTTTTGTGTCCTTAGATGCGTCCAACGCATGGTTCGTCGACTTTCGTCATCGTAGTGTCTTTGCGGGACACCCTATTAAGTTTACGGTGTTTTCCAATTTTTTTCCTAATTTTCGTGACTTTTGTCTTGATGAGCTTGTTGCAACTCGTGAACCGATATATGTGAATGTCATACAAATGTTTTATTGCAACATGACTTATGACCGCGCACGCATCTATTCACATGTCGTCGGTATAGACATCTTTTGATGATTTTGAGTTAGCCGACCTACTTGGTTTGTCCGACCCAAACACTTGGGAACGGCTTGATGATGCCCGAGACTTTGTTTTTTCCGGTGAAACCACGTTGGAAAGTTTCAAGGGTGATCTTTGTTCTCTCAATCCTTCCCCTCGCAAACTTATGGCTAAACATCTCAATAATCATTTTTATGAACTTCATCGAATTATCTTTTCTTCGGTCTTGCCAAAAGCTGGATCAACAAATGAAGTTACTTACTTTGAGATTACTGCTCTTTTCTTTCTCCACTTTTGCGTCCCCTTCAACTTCCCTCGTACGATGATGGATTGGATGATTCGTGCTAGGCCTAAACCAAAATCTTTGGTTTATACCATGTATCTTCCTTTGATCTTTCGTGCCTTTCATGTTCCATTGGATCAGTGTCAGTCCTTGCCCCCTCCTGCCTTTCTGACTAAGGCCCGGAGAACTATTGCTGTTGTAGCCTCTTCTGAGTCTGATGCTGCTGAGGAGCCTGACTCTCCTGCACCCTTTGTTGCTCCCGATTCACCTGCTCCCGAGTCCACTGCTACACTGGACTCTCTTCAGACTATGCTTCGCGATCGCTTCCGTTTGGAGGATGTGCGCTGGGCTGAGATGGATGATCGCTGGACGCAGATGGACTACCGCACTACTCTGCAGATGAGTGCGCTTAGCAACTCCATCCACGACATTCAGTACTCCATGGCCTCCCATCCGACGATGCCGATTCCGATGATGCGTGATCCGTCTCGCGACGGTTATCGCATTGACGATTCATGGGTTCGTCGCTATCTTGATCCGACTTCTGCTTTTGTGGATCCCCGTCGTACCGGTTCTGATGGTGCGGGGCCTTCACATGCTCCTTGACGGATATAGCTATCGTACTGCTACTGATGATTAGGACTATTTTTATTTTGGCACTATGTTTCTTTTTGCTTATGTTTTTATGTCTTTAGAACTCTATGGCTCAGTTTGCTCTTATTTAGTTCTACTACTTGCATGTTCTCTTTCATTATGTGGTTTGTAGTTTTTTTTTCTATATTTTTGTCTCCATTCTTGCTGATTGTCAAAAGGGGAAGAACCATTGATATTTGTCTTGGTACTATGAACTGTGAACCATTACTCGCACTATGTATTGTGTATACTTGGATATGTATATTTGGATGAGTACTTGTTATAGGAAATATCAGTTTACAGGGGAGTACGGTTGTTCAAGTACGGGGGATCCATAATGTGTCCAGGTATGAATATTGGACATACAAATATCATGTTTTGTCAATTATCAAAATGGGAAAGATTGTTGACCCAAACAGGATTACAGTCAACCTAATCTTGAAAATTAACAAAACAATATTTGTCATAGTCTAATTTGACACATCGAGCTCGAAATCAATCTACTCAGCTCATTGGTTCTAGATCACAGCTGCTTGGAGTTTTACTATTTTGTGTATACTGGAGTCTGTATTTTTTATTATTCTTGAGTATACGATGATGTACGTTGGGTCATACTGAGCAACTTTGGGCTAGACATAGCTTTATAGGTTTACTTAGCCCAAATCCCAATCAACCCATTCATCCAAAAGCCCACAAAGAACATTATGTCCATAGAAGACAGAGTTCGGGCCGAACTCTGTCTCCCACAGAGTTCGGGCCGAACTCTGTCTCCCACAGAGTTCGGGCCGAACTCGGTCCCCTAAAATTCAGGATGCTGATTTTTAGGTCTTGATCACTGCTAGTTGTCCAACGGACAAAAATTTGAATTATTCATACCGAATTCTGCCTACCCTGAACCCTATAAATAGGCCTTGGTTTCTCTCATTCGAAACCATCCACTCTTCTCTTCTTCTTCTCTTACATAGCCTATATATTCAAGAGCCTTACCTTCCCATCCACTTAGCATTCAAACTTTCCAACCGTCCAAGTTACTCGGTACGATCCAGCTAGAAGTTTGAAGTGCAAGAAGTTGTAAGTCACTTGAAAAAGTCCAAGTTTCGCCGAAGCGATCATTGAAAGAAGTTTGGCGTGCTCTTCTGTGAAAAGGCACGTGGTTGTAACCCTATTTCACAAATAGTGGATTTCAATCCTGAGCTAGAGTTCTCAGGCCTGGACTAGTCCTCCGCGAGGGAAACCAGGTTAAAAATTGTGTTGTGTTGTGCTTGCTCTCTACTATTTATTTCCGCATTTCTTTTACTCTGATTATTTAGTTGGTGAAGAGAGTTTAAATTTTTAATTGATCATTTTTGTTATAATCTCTATTCACCCCCTCTAGAGTTGTCTACCTGTACTTCACTCTAATGTGTGACCGGCTGGAAACCACAATACCACAATAAGGTGCGGCTTAATCATACGTGAGGTGTACGATTAGGCTATTCACAATAACCTAGCTAAGGGGTGTGGTCACACACTAGATAATATTTTTTCCAATCCCCGTAAGACAATCAATGAAACACAGTGAGGCACAATATAATCGTCAATCTTGTGTCCAACATGAGAACATGAAACAAGACAGAAATACAAAGTAAAGAGCTTAAGTCGGTGTACTTGCCTAGTATTGTTTTAGGTGTCCAGTCCAATGTCGAGAAAAAAGTCTGTGTCAAAAAGACACAATATGTCTTAGAAAGTATTCTAATCATCCTATTTAAATCTATTATCCTATAATCTTGTTTTAGACATTTATAAATACTTAATAACCTTAAGTCTTTTCCCTAGTTACTAGTCTGGCGACAACTTACTAAACCTATAAGCTAAATCTCTAACTTCATTTGGACTCATGTACCAAGTAATAGAACATTCCTATTAAAATGGATGGCCAACACTAATAACCTGAACCCAACTTCTCCACTAAGCTTTATTAATATCAGCCTAAACTTACCCCAATATCAGGCCTACAACTGAAATTAATTGAAGAGGAATTCTGGCCCAAGCCCACGAGCCCAGAACTCTACTTAACCAATACAGAACTACAATAATTATGGAGCAGGCCATAGACCCAATGATGATGGACCAAAAACCAGTAAGCCCAAAGTTATACTACTGCAGAACATGCTGCCATTCACATCTAATTATATTCAAACTGGCACATCATCCATTAATCCACACAATCGTTAACCCATTAACCAGAATTCAATTATTGAATCAGTAAGAATCCCACAGATCATACTCGGCCCACTCTCTAAACTAGTTCAAACTCAGATCCTGCGCCTTTAAAACAACTACAGCTGAACCAAAAATAAGTTGGTATCAGATCGTGGACATGAACAGTAACGGACATCGATTCTTCATCTAAAACTGTCATCCTCCCGCGACACACACCTAGTCCCACATCGTCTTGTATCTTCATGAGTTTTGACTCAAGGCAAGACACGAGTGTGAAATAGTTCCAGACACAACGTGATACCAAAATCGAATGGATGTGAATAGACCTGTGTTGAACTGGTTTACTCCCAATGAAAACAAGCCAGTCAGATACAAGCGTCCATGTGCCTAGAATCATTCTGAAGCCTGGTTTAGGAATTCTATCAAACACCTGGTGTGCAATAAAAAGGAAGTTTGATTCTGAGTGAAATTCTCAGATGACCAAAATTCAGAAAATGAAGATTAGTGATTAAGATACTTGCCAAAAAAATCCAGGTCGAGATCAACACTAATTGAGCGATCAAATTACCAGTCACTTGGTCACGGATCAGCTTTTGATTGATTCGACTGATCTCCACAAGATTCCAACTGCAGAAGAGAAGAGTAATCAGAACTAGTCCTCACTAATTCAAGAAACAACTCATCGATTGATTCCTGACAAGGATCAAAGAAGAGAAGAACTCAAAAATGAATTCGAACTCACCTGAATTGATCAGTCTGTCACCGATCGATTGATCGAATCAGCATGACCGACGGGGAAATATCGCTACGAGGTTGCCGATCGCTGCCTTGTACTGCTCGTCATCCACCGAGGAAGCGTTGGTGCTGCCAAGCTTATGTTCGTCGGTCGCTCATCGATCCGCCGATGTGAGTTTGCCGGATGAGGAAGATCCACACTCGAGTGCAGCGATCCGCGGTAGACGGAAAGGTGTCGCCACTTGCTGCTGGGGAAGACGATGCTTAGGAGCCACTGGTGGAAGGATTCGCCATGGCCGAAAGCTTGAGCGCCATGAAGGAGTGGACAAGAGGAGGGAGGAAGAAGAGGTGGTCAGTTTTGAGCAGGGCGGCTTCGTCGCAGCGGGAATGGCAAAAGTACGAGGACTAGGCTCTATTTATATGGCGGGGGCGGTGCCGTAGTGGAGATGCGCCGGAGAGAGGCGGTGGAAGTGGACGATCGTGATCGAATGGTTATGTCGGTTGGAGAGATCCTCCCAGAGCTTTCCAGAAGATAAAGAGACTTGGCCGTCGGATACGTGGTCGAGTCAGGACGCACTGGCTTCGCCTGCTCGCTGCAATAGGGAAGAAGAAGAAAGAAAGAAGTAGCAGCTCAGATTTATTTTTGGTTCTCAAGGAAAAGTGTTCTATCGGGTCGGGTATGACTGGGGTTTCTAACCGACTACCTGAGCTCCTACAGCTAAAGTCTTATGGCTTTAAGAAAGGGTAGGCTTTAGCCTAAACTATTTAGACATGTGTCTCAGCCCATCCATAGTTGGCCTGTTGTAAAGAAATGGATTGTTAGCTTAACAAATGGGCTTGGCCAAAACTTAATACTGCTAGCCCTAAAGGCCAACCCAAATCTAAGCTTTGGTAAAAAATAATTAAAGATTGAAGGATAGGAAATATAGATAAAGATCAATAAAAAGAATAATAGATGAATATATACTTAGTAAATAATTCAAAGCTTAATCAAAAATATTCCAAAAATAATAAATATCCTAAAATCTCATATTCCGGAAAGTGAGCTTACACTATGTATCTGCGGGCAAGTAGATATACGGTGGTCTGAACCTCCATACCTAAAGCATTGTCCATTCGCTGAACGATAGACCTCCTGAGTGTGCCCTCCCTTGTCGCAATAAGTACAACTCATTGATGCCCCCTGACGCTGCTCGTGCCTCAGCTGCTGGTGCCAAGCTAGTGCAATCATGACTGATGTTACCGACCTATACGATGTGGTATCACGAATATAAACACCAGGCATTGGTGCTGATGTCTGGGGTACTTCTCCTCCTCCTTTCGCACTTTGCACATGAGACCTCTTCTGGCCTCCAGTCCATGCTGGTAACCTTTGGATAGTTAGCTCGTGCCTCCGAACCGCCATCAATACTGCATCAAATGTCTGGTGATCGTGTCCCTCTACCAGCTAGGTGAAGTCCTTGCTGGAATCTCATAGCCCTCTTCGGCTCCGTCGCCACCATTATTGTGGCAAATCTACTCAGCCTGTAGAAATTTGCTGAATATCCATCTATTGTCCTTCTAGCCTGCTTGAGGCCGATAAACTACTATTGAAGCTCAAACTACGCCACGACTCTAAAGTACTTGGTCTTGAAGCCGGTCCTGAAGCTATCCCAAGATATAGGATACCTCAAGCCAACTTCCACTGATGTCCAATAATCGCAAGTAAGGTCCTGAAGCTGCAACAGGACCTGATCTACATGCTCCTCAACCTTGGTCGCCACCAAGATGGCCTCGATATCCTGTAGCCATGCATTCTCTATGATAGCATCCTTGGTGCCATCGAAATACCTTAGGATGAGTCGACAAAATCGAATCGATGCGCCCAAATCCATCTTCTCGCTCCTCAAAAGGGCTGTTTGTAAACCCTGGTTCAATAGGACATCCTGTTATTAGTGATACATCTGCTGATGTTGTTGGACTGCTATATGGTATTGTTGGGTTGCCAATAATTGTCACCTCCGATTCCGTATAACTAATCGTCATCGCTTGGGCGTGATGTCGCATGAGCCTAAATTGTGCTCGTGCAAGGCAATACCGTAACGAGTGATTCACAGTTAAGCGACAGGTTCGCCGCACAGAAGTTCTGAAGCAAAAACGTTGAATAACACAAGTTGTATAGAAACAAAATTATCTTTATTGAATAATCAGCGAAATTACAAAGGCACGAAGCCAAGATTACCATTATTATAGAAAATCTACTTAGCCTGTAAAAATTTGCTGAATATCCATCTATTATCCTTCTAGCTTGCTTGAGGCTAATAAACTACTGTTGAAGCTCAAACTACACCACGACTTTAAAGTACTTGGTCTTGAACCCGGTCCTGAAGCTATCCCAAGATATAGGATACCTCAAGCCAACTTCTACTGATGTCCAATAATCGCAAGCAAGGTCCTGAAGCTGCAACTGGACCTGATCTACATGCTCCTCAGGTTGAATCTTGGTCACCGCCAAGATGGCCTCGATATCCTATAGCCACGCATTCGCTATGATAGCATCCTCGGTTGCCATCGAAATACCTTAGGATGAGTCGATAAAATCGAATCGATGCACCTAAATCTATCTTCTCACTCCTCACTAGGGCTGTTTGTAAACCCTGGTTCAATAGGACATTCTGTTATTGGTGCTACATCTTCTGATGTTGTTGGACTGCTATATGGTATTGTTGGGTTGCCAATAACTGTCACCCCTGATTCCGCATAACCGATCGTCCTCGCTTGGACGTGATGTTACACGAGCCTAAATTGCGCTCGTGCAAGGCAATACCGTAACGAGTGATTCAACAGTTAAGCGACAGGGTTGTCGCACAGAAATCCTGAAGCAGAAACATTGAATAACACAAGTTGTATAGAAACAAAATCATCTTTATTGAATAATCAGCAGAATTACAAAGGCACGAAGCCAAGATTACAATCACTCATGCTCACTTTCTCTCTAACTACAAGTTAGTTTGCTCTCTCCCATTCTCTCAATGCAATGATATCATGCTCGAATGCTTACAACTTGCGGATGCTACAGAAGGCGATGTATATACATTATATTCCGTATAGGATTTTCTATCCAAGCTCACATCACTCTGATTTCTAAAATTCAAGCATAGATTTCTCCTATCTGAATTCGCAACTTTAAGTCCAAGGAGTCCGAGTCATTCAACGAAGCCATCATAGAGAAATTTCGCACGATCGTCCTCAATTATACTATGCTTCAACGACATAACTCACAACTCTCAAAATCGTATCTTCGATTCGTTTTGATAAACCTATCAATCAAAACTCATATACCTCGACTACAAAATCACAAGTCATAATCCATAGTTGACAAGTCGTAATATATATTCCAATTCTCAAGTCATAACATCTCAGTCAAAAATTTTTATCGATCATAACTTTTCTCAAATACAAATCCTACTCATCATCAATCTCGTGCATATGTCTCACCGTAATATTGCAAGATCGCCTACTATAAATCTTTGAGTCATATAATCCTCACTTCACTAAACATACAAATATGGTTCAACCAAATCATTCATTCTCTACATCCGTTAATATTTTCATTTTGCATAGTCAGACCACTATCCATTCATGCACACTTTAAGTCCACCAATCAAGTCATCAAAACTTTCAATACTTTTAATTTCTCAAAAAATAGAATCCATTGGTAGAACAATATTTGACATGATCATTATTCATCGAATCAGAGTACCATCGAGTTATCGCATGTTGATCTTTGATACGCCTCAATACCATCAATGATATATATAACCTAACGATCTTTCTTTTACAATGAACTCCGAGTCGTGCAACCAATGCTATCATCTGAACTGAATATTATCATCATTTATAGCTATTTCCAAACTAGTTACATGATCAACTCGTCCAAACTCAGAATCATATTTGTTATCATTTATCTTAGTCATCGTACAACATACTCCTTCGATCGTATCGTTCTTATACAAACTCAAGTTATCAAGCAATTTCATCTTAATTCTTAGAGCCATTCTCGTATCTTCAAATCAATGTTTCCATGCACGCTGTCTTCCAATCATGCTATCTTTCCTTAGTCAAATTTGAAATCCAATTCCATTCAATTCTCTATCAACATTTTTATATATGATCTATATTAATTTCTCGACTGAGTCATCCATTCGTTACACCTTAGCTTTTTCTTGATTCAGTCTATCTACTCTATCACTTTACATTTTATAACAATGCATTCCTAAATTTGATGTGCGTCATTTTTTTTGTTCGTCCGAAATAATCTCATTTAAAATATCAAGATCACACTAACTATGTAACATTCAATCTAAGGCTTTGCTTACCCCTTGCTTACTGATAGACTCATTGGTACCCCGATCCTCAACTGATCAAATCCCCAAGGCTATCCTATACATCACTCAGGGATTGAGTCACTCGACAAATTCTCGAGACTGATTTTAAATTATAATTAATTTTACTCATGCATTCCATTGATCTATTCCTCAAGATTCGAGCACGATCCATCTATATCGCATCGACGATATCGTCTTTCGATAGCACCTTTATCGTTAACTACCCAGCATCTCATGAATCGAGTCATACTCATCATCCAAAAATATTTTGATTCTGCACATACGTGAAACTATCTTTTGATCAACACGATGCCAATGTATGATTTTATAAAATATATAGACTTACTGTATAGAACATCCTGAGGAACATTGAGAGAGAGCGCCAACATCGATTACAAAAAAAACATTAGACTTTAAAAAAATTCAATCGAAAGTCCAAGGACGTAAAGTCGTACTTTGGTACCATTATGTCATGTCCCAATTATACAGAATCGGTCGTCCTCACTTGGGCGTGATGCCCCACGAGCTTAAATTGCAATGACTCAAGGCTATACCGTAATGGCCGATTCAACATTTAAGCGATAAGGTCGTCGCACAGAAGTCCCAAAGCATAAATGTTGAATAACACATGTTTCGTAGAAATAAAATTATCTTTTTTGAACAATCAACAAAATTACAAAGGCATGAAGCCAAGATTACAATTACTCATTCTCACTTTCTCTATAATTGCAAGTCACTCTGCTCTTTATCATTCTCTCAATACAATGATATCATGTTCGAAGGCTTACAACTTGCGGATGCTATAGAAGGTGATGTCCATACATTATGTCCCGTATTGGTGAAGACACCAATGCGGCCGCATGCCTCGAAATGCCAAGCGAGCTCCGTCCCGAACGAAAAAGTACCTGAACCTGCGTATAAAACTGGTAGGGTATCAGTACACAACCGTATTGGTAGGGGCATCTCTTCCACCTATACAAAACCAACATATTATTTTAGTGAGTAAAACTTATTTTTTGTGGTCTTTCTAATCTTCTCTTAGGATCAATTCCAATACATAGACTCCTAGCCTACTCGTGTTGTAACCAGCATGATCATGCTCCAAATACTTGTGACCGTGCTATAAAACCTATTTATGAAAACATCGTGGTCGTGCCTCGCAGCAACATAAATCATACTCTTGCTTGCCCTTTCAAATGACTCAAACATGAACTCGTTAACTTGTGTCAATGACTCAAATACCCGACGTCATATCTCGTGCCGAAGCATGTGTCTTTGCTATAGTCAAATCTTAGGCTTCATAAAAGTTGTGTTACAAACCGTACACATATTTCTAGACTCATTCGTGTTGTGCTTATACTTTGTGACTCAATCGATATTATGCATGCAGATTGTCGCTCAACACACCGACTCATCTACATGAAAGGTCACTAGCATTTGAACCCATCTTGGATATAACTAGGAGAGACGGTGAGTCGATCAATGCAGGTAGCGAGTCCCATGAAAGCTTCTGAATTCCTGTTGCCTACCCAGCTCAGCTATATCGTCTTCCCTCCAGGTCGAACTAACCCCGGTGCCCCAACGTAAAATCAGTCGAGGAAGAATACCTTGTGCACAAGTTGTCCATGACCACACACCTACGAGAACATCTAGACTCATGTAAATACATGGCCTAATTTATGGTATGACTCAAACATTTTTTTTGCAAATCGTGCTCATAAACCATACTTTTTATACTTCGTTGGCGACTCCCAAATGAGGGACTGCCTCGGTGACAGATAGTCGCATGAACTTTTCATCTTTGAAGCCCCAGAATGATTAATATTACTGTATAACCTTCCTACTTAACGTAAACAAACGTGTTCAATAAGTTCCATAGATTGTATCATACTCTATATGACAAACTGTGAGACCATGGGGACCTATCACTTGAATCAACCGTAAAACAGTAGAAACGTGCCATCTTCAATAAGACCAACTGTGAATCCGTGGAGCGTGTTGCTATGACAAGCAATAGAATCGTGGAGGCATGCATGCTGTGACATCAAGTAGATAGCCCGTGGCTTTACTTTGCTTAACTCAATATGTGCGGTCGAAAGATTAAGTGCCACTTTAAAAACCATCGTGGATTGATATCTAGGCAACAAGCTAACACTTCAAGTTCTATACACATTTGACACAATATGATCATTCCCTTAGTTATGTGGATTCATCTATCTTATTATTAAGTCTATTTAGTGCAATAAAAACTTTCATTTATTAGTGTGAAGGTCAAGCTGAGAAAAGTTCATCGAAGCCACTCACCTGAATGAGGAGTTGACTCGACCGAGCGGGACTTCGAGTAAGTCATTGCATGGCTAAGTCCAAATTTTATTGTATTTTGACTCATCATGTTGAACTGGACGAGCTGGGGAACTATAATAAATACCGACGGATTATCGACGGATATTTTGGTAAAACAGCCATCGGGAATAACCTCGTCGCTAAAACATATCCGTCGCTACTCCGTCGCTCAGCGACGACTTAGCGACGGAATACCGTCGGCGCATTTAAATATATATAGCGACGGATTACCGACTAGCTTTCGTCGAAACATGTATCAGGATATAGGGTTAGCGACGGAAAACTCCGTCGCTAAAGAGTCGGCAAAACCGTATCAGTGATTTTCTGATACGCAATTTCCGTCGCTAATCCGTCGTAAATTTGTCGGTAAAAGCGTATCAGCGACAAAACATCCGTCGCTAACAGCAAAATTTATGGACATCAAACAGAACTAGGTCGACGGACGTTCCGTCGCTAAACCGTCGCTCAATGTAAAATTCTCCAGGTAGCGACGGATATTGCGTCACCAATCCGTCGATACATTAAAACTCCTACAGATAGCGATGGATCGTCCGTCGCCAATCCGTCGCTTTATTGAAATGCTCCAGGTAGCGACGGTTTTTACGTCGCCACTCCGTCGCTAACCTCAGTTTCTCCAGTTAGCGACGGACTATCCGTCGCTGAGTGGTCGCCAGTCCGTCGCTAACTTCTAATTTTTGAAAAAAAATACTGAAAACAGACTCTTTCCTGTTTGTGCAACACATCCAACACAATATCAAACATGCAAAATATCCATATACAACACCATATATCCATATCCAACACGAATATCCAACGTATCCAATATCCAACACCATATATCCATATGCAAAATATCCATATCCGACACCAATATCCAACGTATCCAATATCCAACAAAATATTACCAACACAATATATCCAATATCTAACATTAAATTATCCAAACATAAAAAAATATCCGAACATACAATGTATCCAAATGTCTACAAAAATTTCGGCAGCACCTCCTTTGTATATCAGATCATCGCTTATAACCCAGCGTAGGTATATATCCAAAAATCACATAGACGAAATATGCACATACGAATTTAATGCACACCAATTACCCAAGAAAAGACATCAATTATACTGAAGAGTAACCTAATATCCGTCGTTATACTGAAAATTTATCTTCAAGTGTGAGAACGGATGGCTCAGAATACACAACCCAAAATTCATTCTAGCATACATTAGTGTGAATCATCTATGTTCTGTACATATGGTGTAGTATATGATCTTATCGTATATAGTATTTGAAGAACGTAACAGAATCAAGATGAACTCACATAATGTAATACTAAGACATCATCTACTACTATATAAGATATAGTGATAGGTTGTCGTATCATCATTGCCGAGGGATGAGGGTCGGAAGACAGTCAACTTTATCTACGGCTACATAGTTTCTGCCTCGCCAGTCGAATGGCTGCAAGTACTATGTCCGGATCACCATGTCGTACCGTAGTTCAAATGGAGCTGGAATGGAGCCAAAATACAGTACTACTTCACCATGTCGTACCATTTTACTCTCTCTCTCTCCTCCCCCCCTCCGGTGCTCTCACTCTCTCCGGCGCTCTCACACTACTAATTCCTATGTGTTTTAAGTGTGAGAACGGATGGCTCAGAACACAACCCAAGATTCATTCTAGCATACATTAGTGTGAATCATCTATATTCTGTATACATATCGTGTAGTATATGTTAACCTTATCGTATCTAGTATCTGAAGGACGTACGTAACAGAATCAAGATGAACTCACTAATGTAATACTAAGACATCATCTACTACTATATAAGATATAGTGATAGGTTGTCGTATCATCATTGCCGAGGGATGAGGGTCGGAGGACAGGCAACTTTATCTACGGCAACAAAGTTTCTGCCTCGCCAGTCGAATGGCTGCAGGGAATATCCGTCACCATGTCGTACCGTAGATTAATGCAATTAATGGAGCTGGAAATATCCGTCGCTAACCGGTAACTAGTCCGTCGCTAACTGAGATTGTCACATACACATATGTATATCACAGCTAGATGTATAGATATATACATCTATACAGAAGCACACAACTGATAGAACTCGTACTGTCCTTGAGACAATGAACATATACACCATGAATCCAAAGCCCGCCGCCCCCGACCAAAGCCCGCCGCCCCAAGCCCGCCGCCCAGTAGTTCGGTTGCATATATATATGAAGAGTACTTATGGGTGTGCGTCGGTTGCAAATAGCCCCGACGCACCCGCCCCAAGCCCACCGCACCCGTCCCAAGCCAGCCGCTCAGAATACACAACCCAAAATTCATTCTAGCATACATTAGTGTGAATCATCTATGTTCTGTACATATGGTGTAGTATATGATCTTATCGTATATAGTATTTGAAGAACGTAACAGAATCAAGATGAACTCACATAATGTAATACTAAGACATCATCTACTACTATATAAGATATAGTGATAGGTTGTCGTATCATCATTGCCGAGGGATGAGGGTCGGAGGACAGTCAACTTATCTACGGCTACATAGTTTCTGCCTCGCCAGTCGAATGGCTGCAGGGACTATATATGTCCTGATCAACATGTCGTACCGTAGATTAATGCAAATGGAGCTGGAAACAAATACAGAAACCAAAAAAACAAAATACAGAATCCAATCCCTGGGTTCGCCGAAAATACGAAACACAGAATCCAATCCCTGTATTTTAAGTGTGAGAACGGATGGCTCAGAAGACAACCCAACCGGAGAGGATACTCCGAGAGATCCATTTGGGTAGGACGTATACTCTGAGAGATCACCCTTACAGAAATGATATCAGTAGTGGGATCGAATGTTGGAGAAGATATTATCACAGTATACGTCCTCTCCTCCACGATGGCTCTAGACCCATCTGCTCGTCCCTGCTTCCATTCTTCTTGTTTGACTCTCTCAGCCACACATGATATCCAGCTCAAGTGTAGAGTAGGCGAAAAAAAAGGGGACAGGAATAGGA
>JANAVB010009800.1:547563-552563 GCA_029216955.1 Iris pallida
TCGAGTTATCGCATGTTGATCTTTGATACGCCTCAATACCATCAATGATATATATAACCTAACGATCTTTCTTTTACAATGAACTCCGAGTCGTGCAACCAATGCTATCATCTGAACTGAATATTATCATCATTTATAGCTATTTCCAAACTAGTTACATGATCAACTCGTCCAAACTCAGAATCATATTTGTTATCATTTATCTTAGTCATTGTACAACATACTCCTTCGATCGTATCGTTCTTATACAAACTCAAGTTATCAAGCAATTTCATCTTAATTCTTAGAGCCATTCTCGTATCTTCAAATCAATGTTTCCATGCACGCTGTCTTCCAATCATGCTATCTTTCCTTAGTCAAATTTGAAATCCAATTCCATTCAATTCTCTATCAACATTTTTATATATGATCTATATTAATTTCTCGACTGAGTCATCCATTCGTTACACCTTAGCTTTTCCTTGATTCAGTCTATCTACTCTATCACTTTACATTTTATAACAATGCATTCCTAAATTTGATGTGCGTCATTTTTTTTGTTCGTCCGAAATAATCTCATTTAAAATATCAAGATCACACTAACTATGTAACATTCAATCTAAGGCTTTGCTTACCCCTTGCTTACTGATAGACTCATTGGTACCCCGATCCTCAACTGATCAAATCCCCAAGGCTATCCTATACATCACTCAGGGATTGAGTCACTCGACAAATTCTCGAGACTGATTTTAAATTATAATTAATTTTACTCATGCATTCCATTGATCTATTCCTCAAGATTCGAGCACGATCCATCTATATCGCATCGATGATATCGTCTTTCGATAGCACCTTTATCGTTAACTACCCAGCATCTCATGAATCGAGTCATACTCATCATCCAAAAATATTTTGATTCTGCATATACGTGAAACTATCTTTTGATCAACACGATGCCAATGTATGATTTTATAAAATATATAGACTTACTGTATAGAACATCCTGAGGAACATTGAGAGAGAGCACCAACATCGATTACAAAAAAAACATTAGACTTTAAAAAAATTCAATCGAAAGTCCAAGGACGTAAAGTCGTACTTTGGTACCATTATGTCATGTCCCAATTATGCAGAATCGGTCGTCCTCACTTGGGCGTGATGCCCCACGAGCTTAAATTGCAATGACTCAAGGCTATACCGTAATGGCCGATTCAACATTTAAGCGATAAGGTCGTCGCACAGAAGTCCCAAAGCATAAATGTTGAATAACACATGTTTCGTAGAAATAAAATTATCTTTTTTGAACAATCAACAAAATTACAAAGGCATGAAGCCAAGATTACAATTACTCATTCTCACTTTCTCTATAATTGCAAGTCACTCTGCTCTTTATCATTCTCTCAATACAATGATATCATGTTCGAAGGCTTACAACTTGCGGATGCTATAGAAGGTGATGTCCATACATTATGTCCCGTATTGGTGAAGACACCAATGCGGCCGCATGCCTCGAAATGCCAAGCGAGCTCCGTCCCGAACGAAAAAGTACCTGAACCTGCGTATAAAACTGGTAGGGTATCAGTACACAACCGTATTGGTAGGGGCATCTCTTCCACCTATACAAAACCAACATATTATTTTAGTGAGTAAAACTTATTTTTTTGTGGTCTTTCTAATCTTCTCTTAGGATCAATTCCAATACATAGACTCCTAGCCTACTCGTGTTGTAACCAGCATGATCATGCTCCAAATACTTGTGACCGTGCTATAAAACCTATTTATGAAAACATCGTGGTCGTGCCTCGCAGCAACATAAATCATACTCTTGCTTGCCCTTTCAAATGACTCAAACATGAACTCGTTAACTTGTGTCAATGACTCAAATACCCGACGTCATATCTCGTGCCGAAGCATGTGTCTTTGCTATAGTCAAATCTTAGGCTTCATAAAAGTTGTGTTACAAACCGTACACATATTTCTAGACTCATTCGTGTTGTGCTTATACTTTGTGACTCAATCGATATTATGCATGCAGATTGTCGCTCAACACACCGACTCATCTACATGAAAGGTCACTAGCATTTGAACCCATCTTGGATATAACTAGGAGAGACGGTGAGTCGATCAATGCAGGTAGCGAGTCCCATGAAAGCTTCTGAATTCCTGTTGCCTACCCAGCTCAGCTATATCGTCTTCCCTCCAGGTCGAACTAACCCCGGTGCCCCAACGTAAAATCAGTCGAGGAAGAATACCTTGTGCACAAGTTGTCCATGACCACACACCTACGAGAACATCTAGACTCATGTAAATACATGGCCTAATTTATGGTATGACTCAAACATTTTTTTTGCAAATCGTGCTCATAAACCATACTTTTTATACTTCGTTGGCGACTCCCAAATGAGGGACTGCCTCGGTGACAGATAGTCGCATGAACTTTTCATCTTTGAAGCCCCAGAATGATTAATATTACTGTATAACCTTCCTACTTAACGTAAACAAACGTGTTCAATAAGTTCCATAGATTGTATCATACTCTATATGACAAACTGTGAGACCATGGGGACCTATCACTTGAATCAACCGTAAAACAGTAGAAACGTGCCATCTTCAATAAGACCAACTGTGAATCCGTGGAGCGTGTTGCTATGACAAGCAATAGAATCGTGGAGGCATGCATGCTGTGACATCAAGTAGATAGCCCGTGGCTTTACTTTGCTTAACTCAATATGTGCGGTCGAAAGATTAAGTGCCACTTTAAAAACCATCGTGGATTGATATCTAGGCAACAAGCTAACACTTCAAGTTCTATACACATTTGACACATGATCATTCCTTAGTTATGTGGATTTATCTATCTATTATTAAGTCTATTTAGTGAATAAAAACTTTCATTATTAGTGTGAAGGTCAAGCTGAGAAAAGTTCATCGAAGCCACTCACCTGAATGAGGAGTTGACTCGACCGAGCGGGACTTCGAGTAAGTCATTGCATGGCTAAGTCAAATTTTATTGTATTTTGACTCATCATGTTGAACTGGACGAGCTGGGGAACTATAATAAATACCGACGGATTATCGACGGATATTTTGGTAAAACAGCCATCGGGAATAACCTCGTCGCTAAAACATATCCGTCGCTACTCCGTCGCTCAGCGACGACTTAGCGACGGAATACCGTCGGCGCATTTAAATATATATAGCGACGGATTACCGACTAGCTTTCGTCGAAACATGTATCAGGATATAGGGTTAGCGACGGAAAACTCCGTCGCTAAAGAGTCGGCAAAACCGTATCAGTGATTTTCTGATACGCAATTTCCGTCGCTAATCCGTCGTAAATTTGTCGGTAAAAGCGTATCAGCGACAAAACATCCGTCGCTAACAGCAAAATTTATGGACATCAAACAGAACTAGGTCGACGGACGTTCCGTCGCTAAACCGTCGCTCAATGTAAAATTCTCCAGGTAGCGACGGATATTGCGTCACCAATCCGTCGATACATTAAAACTCCTACAGATAGCGATGGATCGTCCGTCGCCAATCCGTCGCTTTATTGAAATGCTCCAGGTAGCGACGGTTTTTACGTCGCCACTACCGTCGCTAACCTCAGTTTCTCCAGTTAGCGACGGACTATCCGTCGCTGAGTGGTCGCCAGTCCGTCGCTAACTTCTAATTTTTGAAAAAAAATACTGAAAACAGACTCTTTCCTGTTTGTGCAACACATCCAACACAATATCAAACATGCAAAATATCCATATACAACACCATATATCCATATCCAACACGAATATCCAACGTATCCAATATCCAACACCATATATCCATATGCAAAATATCCATATCCGACACCAATATCCAACGTATCCAATATCCAACAAAATATTACCAACACAATATATCCAATATCTAACATTAAATTATCCAAACATAAAAAAAATATCCGAACATACAATGTATCCAAATGTCTACAAAAATTTCGGCAGCACCTCCTTTGTATATCAGATCATCGCTTATAACCCAGCGTAGGTATATATCCAAAAATCACATAGACGAAATATGCACATACGAATTTAATGCACACCAATTACCCAAGAAAAGACATCAATTATACTGAAGAGTAACCTAATATCCGTCGTTATACTGAAAATTTATCTTCAAGTGTGAGAACGGATGGCTCAGAATACACAACCCAAAATTCATTCTAGCATACATTAGTGTGAATCATCTATGTTCTGTACATATGGTGTAGTATATGATCTTATCGTATATAGTATTTGAAGAACGTAACAGAATCAAGATGAACTCACATAATGTAATACTAAGACATCATCTACTACTATATAAGATATAGTGATAGGTTGTCGTATCATCATTGCCGAGGGATGAGGGTCGGAAGACAGTCAACTTTATCTACGGCTACATAGTTTCTGCCTCGCCAGTCGAATGGCTGCAAGTACTATGTCCGGATCACCATGTCGTACCGTAGTTCAAATGGAGCTGGAATGGAGCCAAAATACAGTACTACTTCACCATGTCGTACCATTTTACTCTCTCTCTCTCCTCCCCCCCTCCGGTGCTCTCACTCTCTCCGGCGCTCTCACACTACTAATTCCTATGTGTTTTAAGTGTGAGAACGGATGGCTCAGAACACAACCCAAGATTCATTCTAGCATACATTAGTGTGAATCATCTATATTCTGTATACATATCGTGTAGTATATGTTAACCTTATCGTATCTAGTATCTGAAGGACGTACGTAACAGAATCAAGATGAACTCACTAATGTAATACTAAGACATCATCTACTACTATATAAGATATAGTGATAGGTTGTCGTATCATCATTGCCGAGGGATGAGGGTCGGAGGACAGGCAACTTTATCTACGGCAACAAAGTTTCTGCCTCGCCAGTCGAATGGCTGCAGGGAATATCCGTCACCATGTCGTACCGTAGATTAATGCAATTAATGGAGCTGGAAATATCCGTCGCTAACCGGTAACTAGTCCGTCGCTAACTGAG